>JAOVYX010016926.1:0-23399 GCA_035668315.1 Drosera spatulata | reverse complement strand
AGCCACCAAGGCTATTCAAAGATACAGATGATCGCAATGGATCGAAGAAGGGACACCATGTTCGACCTTTTCAACAAACTCAAGAAAACGACCAATGATCCACAAGGGATGTCAATGCCGTCCTTATCAAATCAAGGAGGCGATATTTCTTATTTGTTTGCTTTTCATTAGTTCACACGGATAATGTAACTATGCTGCACATCCCCCGTTTCCTTTTTATTAATCATTCAGCGATCGCTTTCATTTATTTCTCCTGAGGGTATATACATTATAAACGTTTATTGTAGTTCATTTCAACCCCAAATACCCCAAAACATGTCAAACGTGATCATAATGTATGTTTGTCGATGTATTTCCATGCGTACATGTTATATATCTCAAATACGCATTTAAGTTCAGGTTTCGCGACATTGGGCTGTCGCGGGCGCGACGGTACAATTTAGCCAATGCTGAGTTTTCCCTCATTGCGGCCGCGACCCAGGTTGGTCGCGGGCGCGACGGATCTCCTGCCAGAACCTACAGGAAACCTACCTGCCCGTCCCCGGATCACTCAATACACGTTTTTAAGCATCCAAATCATTCCACACACATCTAACACAGTATAAACACATCCCAAGGCATGCACGGATGTGTTCAAATCGTGTGAATGAAACGAAAAGGTGTATCGGACGAGTGAGATTACCTTGAACGCGTTTGGTTTTCTTAAGCACACGAGCACACAGATTGATCCGTTGGTGTCCCCTAGCCGTGCTGCCGATGCTGATCCTCCCCTCCACGCTACTGCTGCCCATGGTCTTGGTTTGTGCAGTGTGATGACGATGGAAACGATGGAATGATGATGATGATGTTGTTGATGATGATGATGATGATGATGTTGATGATGATGCTTGGATGTTGATGATGATGGTGGCCGGAGAGGCAGCTGTTGCTGCTTAGGAGATGATGATGATGATGGCGGCCGGCAGGTGGTTGAAATGGTGTGGAGTGGAGGGAAGTGCGGGAGAGTGGAGAGGAAAAGGAGAGGAAGTGGAGAGAAAAGAGAGGGAGAGTGGAGGTGGGTGTGTGTGTGGGTTTATCCCACGTTTTGTCCCACGAAACGTCTCGTTCAATCCATTGTTCACCCAAATTTCATAATATTAATCCACGAAAAATCTATTTGTATCGATAGATTTATTCCGTGTATGAAAATATGACCTCCCGGGTCATCATCCATTGTTTTTGGGATTAAATCGATAGTCCTTACGTGCAACTTCTATAACGTTATAACATAACGTTATTTTTTCGTAACGTTTATCTCCGCGTTCAACTAATCATCCCAAACATTCCATTGTCATATTTGATTTAATTAATCAAATATTTTCTTAGATTTAAATATATAACCTTTAAGCACGATTTATTTTAAAATCGTAACGTTAAATATTCATCTGAAAACTCACAAAATTCTCGGATATTACACAAACCCTGAACCTATATTAAAATCTCGCGCCGTTGCATCCAATTCATCCGTGACTAAGGTATGATCAACCCTTCTCCTTCTTCATCTCTTTGATTTCATTGCATTTGATGGTTTGGAGGTTTAGGTTTGGTTGAATGGATTGATTGGTTGTGATGTGATCTTGATGAATGTATGGTAGAATGGGTTAGCATTGATTCTATTGATGTGTAGGGGAGGAAATTCCTGATAGTTGTATCACTCGGGTTGTGATTGAGATCAAAATTCTATGTTAGAGAGGTGTTTTCAACCACGCATGCAAGGTGTTCGATAATATGCTCCTTAAGTCTGTGCATCTACCATTCACGCCTAATGACTTACGATGTACTCTCATTGTCATTGATCACCTATATGCAATCTATGCATCCATTTTTTGCTCAATTTGGTGAATCTTTTTAATGTCGTCGATGCACACTAACGTTTGTGATCCTAGGTACAATGGCGGGCGGTCGTGACAAAGACAAGACGGTTACTGCTGAACCTTCATCCTCTTTCCCCAAGAGGGCAAGACCGAGCTCCGACATGGGCGCTCCTCCTCCGACGCAAGGGCCTCCGCCTAGCCTCGCGACATTCATATCTCTCAAAGCGATGGTTCGCTATTGCACGATCATCACGACGGAGTGTATTGTGGAGAGGCCGGTTGACTCCCTCTACTTCTCCCAACATATTGGTGAGCAGGGTTGGAAGGCTTTTCGCGAGATGAACCATCAAGCTTGCAAATCGCTCGCGGCCGAATTCGATGCAAATTCAGCCGACAACCCCAACCGTCCAGAGACGGTCGTGCGAGGATGATGGGTGCCTTGGGATGAGGGCACGATCAACACCATGTTCTTCCTTTCAAATGTTGGCATTTCCTACCCGCCCATGTTCAACGATCAAGTGAATCTCGTGACCACAACACCATCCCAAGAGATCCTTGATTATCTTTGCAGTCGTAACTTGGGCGCGCAATGGACTTTGGACGCGTCGACACACACCACCCGGATCCACTTCAATGCGAGCTTCCTCACCGAGGACACCCGCATCGTGCAGCATCTTGTGATCAACAGCATCCTCCCTTCGGGGAATAGATCCGAGGTAACCACAATGAAAGCGTATCTCATCCACCAGCTGCTGAGGCAACACCCCATGAACCTTGGACGGGTATTATTCTCGTCTCTCTGAGAATATGTTCAAGGCTTCGGCTCGGGCCACACACTTCTGAGGATCGCCTACCCTTGACTCATCGTCAAACTTTGCATCCAAGCTGGGGTCGTCAGCAACGCAGCCGACATCATCATCAATACGCCCAAGTTCGATCAAGGATAGATTGATCGCATCCGAAGACAATGGCGAAAGGGCCGCCCCGGGGAAGCGACGGAGGAGGAGCAAGACGACAACGCCATGGAGGAGGATGCTCCCGTCCCACTCCGCCTTGAGGGACCAGCCGGCATGGGTGATTGTGAGGCTCATCTCGAGGCCGAGGTGGTGGGCATTCGCCGTGAGCAGCGTGAGTTCTTCGCCATGCATGAGAGAGGCTCCTCTACACTTAAGAGTCACAGGATATGCTGCTGCGGCAACTCCATGCGATGCAACAAGCAGAGCGCGACATCTATCACTTCCCATCACGTCCTTACTCCAGCATGATGATGATCCACATTGAGGAGGCCCAGGACCATCCGCCTCGCACGACTAGTTCGTCAGGTCATATTTCTCCAACTCTTATTCCTCTAGCTCTCTTTTGCATCCGATGTCTGCATCATGCTAAGATTGGGGGAGGGAATTGAAATCATTTTAGGAGTCGTGTCAAGTTGGTATAGGGTGTGTCATATCGCATCGAGTCCATTTTATCTTTACCGCTATTTCATTTATGTTAGGGTAGACATGTACTTCATTTGCATTCGGATTTTGACGATGTATCTTTATCTTGGATTTTCATGTTTTTAAGTTATATTTTTGATTCATGCATTGGAGTTTCTCTGACCATTAGTGATGTATGCTTATGTACCTAAGATATACCATCTTGTGACGGTAGTGCCCGAGACTTTAAGATAGCTCAATTTGAATCACCATTCATCCTGTGGCGGGGTGTTATCCAACTTTTCATGAAACGTAACTCCTAGCATATCCATGACTGTGGGGAATCCAAACACGGGGGAGTGTAGCATTATGAGATCGAAACCTTTACACCATTAGCAAGGAGCTATTAGGTATTGGGTTTGTGGTAAGGCTGTAGAATGTGTGATCATGATTCATTTACTCATCTTGTGTTGCCTTGGATCATACAATCCTCTTCTTGATTTCATATGCTATTATTCTCAACTTTGCTATGACCTTGATTCTCACTTTCTACTTGATTGCCTTGTACTTAGTTGTTATGGGAATGATATTGATTTTTCATGCTATAAATCCCTCCTTATCATTCTCTCTTGAACCCTTCTTGGTGTAGAGTCAAGGCGGCGTTGTTTGAAAGGTTTTATGAAATGTGAATGAACACACGCTCAATTTGGCACAAAATGTGTCTTGATTTATATCTTGTTGTTCTTTGACCAATGTTGTAACACGGTAATATGTGAACCGTGAGGCCACGACGTAAAGAGAAAAGAAGAAACAAGAAAAGAAAGCAAAGGCAAAAGTAAAGAAAAGAGACAAAGAGCCCAAAATGTGTTTTAAGTCTCGAGAAGTCACTAACCCAAAGAGGGGTGAACCGAGATGATGCCTTTGGCTAAGGGTGTGTGTTTCATTCTTGTCGAAGCACAATGCTTCGTGGCTGGGGATCGTTTGGAGTGTGTCGGTACCTTGACATATACTTCTCCTCTTTCTTCCCTTCAATCCCTAAAACCTCACATAACCCTAATGATTCACACCTCTTCTCTACTTTGTTCACATATCATTCTCGGCTTTTGTTGTGGATTATGGTTGCACATTGGGTATGGGTAAGAGGGTGGATAATACTTGAACACCTCTTGCTTAGTGTATTATTTAGGTTGAAGCCTTATCTTTGCGTGATTAGGTGATGAGCATTCATGAAAATGATCCTCAAGATCATGTGGGTGGTGAGAGATGCTTGCTAAGGAGTTTGTTTCATGTCATTCGGATAGACTCATGCAAGTACGGTCATGGTGAGGATATATTGACTTGTAAAATATGACGAGTGGCACTCCCTTATCATTGGATGGTATTCTCGGGTCATGCATACTTCTTTATGCGTTAGTGGACCTACATTGCTTGAGGACAAGTAATAACTTAAGCTTGGGGGAGTTGTTTGGCTCGTATCATTCATCCTTTGATCCTACTTTTGCCATATATCTAAGCGTCTTTGCATGAAAATCTTGAGATTTAAGTCCAGTTTTTGTATATGAATGAGCTTTGATGCGTGTTGATGTTTTTATAGGTAAAACAGGCATTAAACGGACAAGCAAAGACGTATCAAGAAAGAATGATCGAGCTAGGAGCATAACGGGTCGAAGGATGGAGGTACAAAGTATTTTTTAGCTATGTTTCACAGAGTTAAAAGCGCCCCGATGCTTTGTACTTATATGCCCGGGCGCCACCCCTTGTTTCTATTCAAAAATCACTGTGAAACGCTTGGGCGCTTCTGTATCCTGCGCCCGGGCATGTGTCTACGAAATCTCCCATCAATTTATGTATAAAAGACCCCTTTGACTTAATCTTAGGGAAAAGAACACTTGACACGAATTTGCTTAGGGTTGGAGCTTGATATTGGGAGACTTTGGTGGAGAATTGTGTTTGCAAACAAGAGGATCTTGATTGGATCTATCAAATTACTTTGTGATTGTTCTTGTTTCATCTCATTTTGGTTGAATTGTGATCTTCATTTTAGTTTGTATAGATGATGATGATCATGCATATGAGGCGTTTGATGATTTGTCTTGATCTCTTCATGATTAGTTAAACTCCTTATGGGGGTTGTGACAGTTGGATGGTTGTGTGGATGTTGTGATTGTTGTAGATCTAGTTGATTTGGATTGGGATCTTGGTTTGTGGTTATGCTTAATACTTTGATGAATTGATCACTCGTCGTATGATCTAGGATATGTATTTGACTCCGGAATGATAGGTAGTATCGCATCACGGTCATGAACCCGTACGTTGAATGCATGACCGAGAGGTTTTATGTGTGACGTGTGAATCATTAAAGGGAACCCGAGCTTAGACTAGTTAGACATGACGGCCTTTCATCTAGAGATGCTAGAGGCAACGTTGTGCTAGAGCGAGTCTACGACTCGAGAGAGCTTAGACTTCACCATTGGACCTCATTGAGATCACTTCGAAACAACTAGATTGACACTTAGCAACTACATACAACCGAAAGACGAAATCACAACCCCTCTCTTCCCCTATATCTTAATCCCGACTCTACCCAAGTTAGTTAAGCTCATTTAACTATTTAGTTAGTAGAGCTAGTTTAACATTCAAACCCATCTATGCTCGATTTGTTTAACCCAAGGTTAGCATTTAGGCCAATTTATTGATTTAAATCAATCATTCCCAACTTTCCTCGGAATTGGATAAATATGCTCTCATCAAGAGGCTTTGTAAGAATGTCCGCAATTTGTTTTTCTGTTGGAATATATTCCAGTTTAATATGACCTTTTTGCACATGATCTCTGATAAAATGATATCTGACATCTATGTGCTTGGTCCTTGCATGTGCAGTCGGGCTTCTGATATGGTCTTCTCCATGCAGTATTGGAAGTATTGTTTCATACTGAATAATTTGGTGCACACTGAGGTCTATGAGACTTCTTGTTGACCTCTATCTTATGATTCCAAGCTGTATGCACTTTGTGGTATTTTACACCAGGTTGTGTTGGTGTTTTGCTCAAGGACTTAATCCTTTTCGGTTGAGCAATAGAGACTTTACTGCTCCACTTTCCTTGTTCGGGAGAGGTTTTGCCCTTCTGTAAAATTTTTACAGAGGTCTATTTTACCTCTTTCCTATTGGTTGTAGTGTCATTAGCTGCTTTTGAATATGCGGCACCACTTAACCAGCTTTTGTACCCCACTCCTGATCGATCACAAGAGGATTGACCCATGTTTAACATTTTTTGCAATTCCAGGGTCTTTCCATTCCATGTGTCTACTTGAGCTTGCAGCTCATCATTTTTATTTTTTTTATTTTTTGTGAGTGTTTCTACTACTGCATTGAGAAGTTTTATCTTCTCATCTGATTCTTTCAGCTCATTTTGAGCTACTAACAAGTCATTTGACTTATTGTCAATCTCTTCATATACTAGATTGTAATTCTCTCTGATATTTGCAATCAATCTGAGATTGTCTTTATTTTTCCTTAAAAGGACAATAAAGTTCTCAGAGGTTTCTTGGAGAGCCTTCTTTAATTCTTCTAGAGTGGCATCTGAGTTAGAGAAATCAAATACCTTTTGCTTTTCGTCACTTCTTGCCATGAGACAAAGCTGTGCATTTGAGATTATTTCTTCATCATCTGAGTCTGTCTCACTCCATGTCTTTGCAACATAGGCCTTGCCTTTTTCTTTTCTTTCAGAGCTCCCTCTGCTGTATTCTTTCTTGTTTCTTTGTGCGGATGATTCTTGTGTTGGTCATCTGCATTGTGCAGCAAAGTGCCCTGCCTTTCCACAATTATAGCAGACCTCCTTCTCTACTTCTTTGACCTTACTTGAGATGTTCTTCTTGACATTTTTCTTCTTCAATAGCTTTCTGAATTTCTTGCCCATAAGTGTAAGTTCTTCTAAGATTGCCTCTACACTTACAGACGAGGCGTCACTGCTTTCCTCTTTTGCTATAGATCTCAGAATTTTCTCCTGTGCTTTGAAGACCATAGTTTTCTTCCTAGATTCATCAATTTGCTTCTTCTGCTCTACTTTTAGATTGTAAGTGTGCAGCCCTCCATATAGTTAGGCCAGAGACATTTTGGCAAGATCCCTGGACTCACTTATTGCTGTGGTCTTTGTTCCCCATATCTCACCAAGTGATCTTATAAACTTTAGGTTGACTTCTTTGTTATCAAAAGCCTTCCCTAAGGTTTTGAGATTGTTGATCAGCACATTGAATCTTTCATAAAATCTAGTAAGGTTTTCATCAGCTCTCATTGAGACCCAATCATACTGTTGCATGAGGACATCCTTCTTGTTCTCTCTGATCTCATTTGTTCCTTCGTTTCTGAGTAGTCGAGCATCCCATGCTTCTTTTGCGGTGGTTGTATGAACCAGTATCTCAAACATGTCATCATCAAGGGCTTTGAAGATTTGATTCCTAGCCCTTCTATCTACCAACACCAAATCTCAGTCCTCCTTTGTCCAAAGGGATTTAGGTTTGTCCACTTCTCTTGAATCATCAAGCGGATCTGGCATCTTAGGCATGTATGGCCCATCTATGATTATATCATGCATCCCTTCATTTATTGAGTCCAGATGTGCAAGCATTCTCAACTTCCAGTGGTTGAACTTGTCAAATGAACATGCCAGTGGTTCTCCACTGTTTGGACATTTGGGTAACTTTGGAGGAGCCATATTTACTTCACAAAATAAACTGTTAGTAACTTCTTTGCAAAGTTAAATCAAAAGAAATGACCTTTTCTTTCCAAAAATCATTAAGTCTGAAAAGTCAGGCTCTGATACCAATTGTTAGTTTCACAGGTACAACCTAGAGGAGGGGGGATGAATAGATTGTATTAAAATTTAGTGTAATGCAGCGGAGTATTCAATTAGAATACACTGATAAACCTTGCAGACTACAGAAGGTGTCTGCTGCAGAGACTTGTGCATTGGAAGCTTGTCTCTCTCTTTTTCTTTTTCTTTTTTTTGGTTTCTAATAATTCTAATATGCAGAATAAAGAAATACAAGACAAGAACACAGAATTTTTACTAGTTCAAACACTCGTTATCAACTGATAAATTAGAGCTTAGTCCAATCCTTCCTTGATGACCAGTGCAGTCATATATGAGGTGTGTTCACTATCTTCTTATTTTTTACTAACAAGATTGCCCCTTTATAAGTATACAGACTTGTCAAAGGAAAAGAACCTAGATCCTTGCACAAATCCTTCCCCAGACTCTGTTGTAACTTTCTTCTTCAATGCAGACTAATGAACTCTCTTCTTCCTGTTTTCTTCAATTCAACTCACTTGAACAGTTTTGAATTCAGATTTCTTGTATGCTTTTTGTACGTTTAATCGTTCATCAACAGCTTTATTCTCTAAGCTCCTTGATCCCCTTTTATAGGCTAAGAGAATGAACCTCTGATTGTACTTGATCTGATGTCAACAGCCTGTCTGTTAACAACACATATGACCCCTCCACTGATGTTGACAAATCAGCTTTATTCTGATCCTCGTACAGTTTCTTCATACCTCAAATCTTCGTTTTTATCAATCCTTTGATCCTTGTCTAACTTAAGCAACCATCTCTGCTGCACTCAGTCTGCTGCAACTTAGTTCGCACTCAATATCGTTGAGACCTCGTCTGCACCCAATCACTACTGCAACTTCGTCTGCACTCAGCACTGCTGCAACCTCTTCTGCATTGCTAGGTTGGCCCTTGTCAATAAGATTGATCGTAGATCCTGAAACATTTGTAGGTCTTTTGCCATTCATGCATATCTTAACTGTCTTGCTGAAATCCTCTACAGTGGTCTGCATCTGGTGGCCCCCATAATGTTCTTCATCTGTGGTCGTCTGCTCTTCCGCATCAAACCTAGACTGTAAATTAGTAACCTGATTTTCAGCCTCAGCACACTAACCATATCATGGTTAATACTTTTAAGTTTTTTACATTAATTTCAATACAAGTGGAGGGATTACACATTCCTATCAAGTATGCTTCAGTTAACATTTATAACCAAACAACTAACAAATAGGGTCGGATGGTGGTGGCAGTGGAGGGGGTGGAGTGAATTTGAAACGGGAAAACAGATCCTAACAATTTCCTTGCTCTTGAGAGAGTTGGCTCAAAAATTAAGTAACGAGATCAAGCCGCGAACCTTGTTGTTGAATTGTTGTTGCTTACTCTTCAAGTCGCAAACCTTGTTCTTGGATTATTATCAATTGCTCTTGGAGTTGTCGTTAAGCAACTTCCAACTCCTTGGCCATTTGTGAGGAATTAGATGTCGATGCGTTTGACCGTAGCTTCTCATAGTATGAATGAACCTCAGAGCCTAATCCAAGCACATTTCCCTTCCTCCACCCTACAACACTCAAATACAAATCATTCTGTATGTGAGCTTGCATATGTTTTGAACTTGTTAAGTTGTTGGCCTCCATATACTCCTACGATAACTTCTTATACTCCTCCTGCATTACATCATAGAGTTTGAATAAAAAATACAATTTACGTAATCTTTATAATGTAAAAACTGAAATAATAGAGTTGTTCATAATAAAAGGGAAATGTGTAAATGGAAATGAAATAAAGAAAAAGAGAAACTATACTAAGCCATAATATTAACCAAGAGGAACTTATCCAAGTAACATTTACTTTAGAAAAGATATTGTTATAAAGGTGACATAACTGCATATAGTTTAAAAAAAACGCATACCATCACCTCCCTACCTCTGTCATCGATATAAGAACATCCCTCGGAATTCTCAGCAGATTTTTTCTTTGTGCGGGTGTGAAAAAACATCTTTGGAGCAGTCAGATCACGATCAAGCGCCCTCGCCTACAACAATTAATACAAAAAATAGTTACAGTTCATTACGAGTTGATCATAACTATATGAAAAAAATTCAATAATAAACATACCACCATCGATGAACGGTGTGCAGTCCCACCATCGAAAATGAGTAGTAAGCTCCATCATAATACTTTCTAAGATGAGGGAGACACTACCGTGCGTTTAAACCTAAATCAAAAAATTTACATTAATCACACATTTCTAGAGATGGACATAAAATGAAATACAATACGACTCAACGATAAAAATTACCATAAATTATTTAGCGAAAGAACATATAGTGCATAAGGATTCCCCGTCTCATCTAGGTGCGAAGGGACATCAATAGAACTATCTGGGCTAGGTACATCAGCGATGTCATCCATAGAATCATCTCCCTGATAGTCATCGATCGGATCCCTATCACGTACTGCAGATCTAAGATGTGCAAACTACCTCTCTTGAGCCCTAGAAGCATGTCCAGGACCACCGGTACGCACACCTCAATATATTCTTGTTAATCAATCCCATAACTTTTTCACTTTGCCTCAATCCATCACCAAAAAACAAAAAAAAAAAAAACCTAAGTTTCTATCACTTTCATAGGAGACGCAATAAGGAGGAAAAGAAAGGCTTTTAAGGTTGAAGTAAACCTAAGCGCTCGACCTCCCTCATCATGTCCCCTCAAAATTAAGAAACTCTATGAATGTTAACTATAGCTTCAACTATAGTCACTGCATTCTCGAGTTCTAGGCTCCAAGGGAATGCAGATGGAGGCTTAAGAGATATAGAAAGCACACGGTCAAACCTAGTGCAAAAAATAAATAAAATTAAAATTAAAAAAAATACAAGATACATCACAGACCCCAATCTGGTCTGAGAGATCACAAAACATTTGAAGGAGTCTTCTCGTCCGCATTTGTCAATGATGGATAGCTAGTAGCATATAAATGCAGGGCATCCCTAATGAGAACATATATAGATAGTATCTAATAGAAAGTACCGTATTATGTTGATCATTTCATAAATTTTTTGGAAGACAAATCCAAATTACCATATAAGAGTTCTCCATAACCTTGATGTTTTCTTTTCTTATTTCCACACAAGATCTAAGATCATATAGCTATAACAATCTTAATAATCATACACCTTAAAAAAATAAAATCAACCCATAAATCTTCGATTTTTAAAACAAATAAAAATTAAATCAATTCAAATCCAAAAAATGCATCCACAAACAAAGCGAAATATACTCTGTTATCCTTAAAAACAAGAACTTACAAATTGATTTCTTGAGCAATGTCGAGGCCAAGGATAAACAATTACACATGATTGCAAGGGATCTAGCTGATCTCTTCAGTTACGTCATCTGGTCCATTTTTAACTCAAGGCGAATCACAGACCCTAAGGAAACAAGAATAAGTCATCAATTTCTATAACTAATATCACATAAATCAACTCATATCCATGAATTTGATCCACAAATAAAGATAAATCTACTCCATTACCATAAAAACCAAGACACTGTAATTTCAAGAAAATGAACCAGGCGGCGACGTCGTTGTCGGAGTCGGGGAGCAATAGGGCGGGGGCGTTAGAAGGGCATAGGTGGGGGCGGAGGCGGAGGCATAGATGGGAAATCGGGAGACAACGGGGGAGATCGATGCCGTCGATTGGAGACGACGGGGATGTGGGTGGGGGATTGGGATTGGGAGACGACGTTGAGAGTGGTTTGTGTTGGGTGTCGAATAACTAGATCCATATCTGGGTTTTGCGACTTTTGGAAGAAACGATTTTCCGACGACTTTTTTAAGTCGTCGGTAAATTTCCGACCGAAAGATCAAGTCGTCGGTAAATTTTCGACGGAAATATCAAGTCGTTGATAAATTTTCGACGAAAATTATTTTGGTCGACAATTTTCTTATTTTTGACAGAAAGGCAAATCCGTCGGTAACTTTCTGACAGCTTAAAATTGCCAGTCGAAAAATACCCTGATTTATTGTAGCGGATGTGATTTCTATGGTGCTTGATGTGAATAAGTTGAAACCCAATTCCGGCCAACGATAGAGAAGGCTTAGTACCGAGATACAAGTCTAAGAGGAGGACGAAAGACAAGACATTGGTGGAGTGCTACAAGTGTCATCAGATGGGACACTATGCGATAGAGTGTGCGGAAAATAAAAACAGAGGAAGAAAGTCAAATTCTGCGAATATGGCAGAAGGAAACCACGACGAGGACGGAGAGCTCTATATGATCTCAAATTCATCGGATTTTCTGAAAGATTCTACAGTAAAAAAAGGTATCGAGTCTAATTGGTTTGTTGATTCAGGATGCCCTTTTCATGTCTGTCGGAGTAGGAATCTGTTTCATAAGTTTATACCAAGTATTGAAGGTGCCACACGGATGGGTAATGGTGAAACATACAAGGTCCTTGGAATAGATTCAATCAAGATCAAGATGTTTGATAGGATTATTCGTACCTTGTGAGGTATCAGATTTGTTCCTAGTGTAGAGAAAAATTTGATCTCAGCCGATCAGTTAGATTTCAACTGTTACAGGATGTCTGTAAAGGGTGGAGTCATGAAGATATGTAGCGGTGTCATGATCATGATGAAGGCTAAGAATGTTGACAACCCGTTTAAGTTGATTGGGAATGCGATTGTAATGAACGCGCTTAAGAAGACAGTGCTTCGAGGACAGTCGTACGAGAATCGAGACGGAAGCAGACGTTGGAGTGTCAAGATGCCGAGGGATGGATCAGGTGACACGGTCTCAAGGACTTCGCGTACAGAAGACGAAGTTCCAGTCAGTCTTTGGGGGGCTATCGGATTTGGTGGAGCCAAGGTTGTGGAGTCTAATTTACGCATGAGGATTAGAGCACGAGGGGTACAGATTGCGAAGGGCTCGGGTAGCACAAGACGTGCAGGTGCCAAAGAACAGCGAATGACAGAGAGGACTGAGCGTGGTTGTAATACCCGAGAATTTTTGGAGTTTTAAAATGAATATATAACGTTACGATTTTAAAATAAATGGTGCTTAAAGGTTATATATTTAATTTAAGAAAATATTTGATTATTAAATCAAATATGACGATGGAATATTTTGGGATGATAAGTTGAACGCACCAATAAATATTGCGAATGAATAAAGTTACAACGTTATAACGTTATAAACGTTGCGTGTTAGGGCTAGCGATTTTAATCCCAAAAATAATGAATTATGACTCGGGAAGTCATAATTTCATATACGAGATAAATCTATCGATGCAAATAGATTTTTCATGGATTAATATTACGAAATTTGGATGAATAATGAATTGAACGAGACGTATCATGGGACGGGACGTGGGATATTCACCCACCTTACCTAATTCTCCCATTTTCCCCTCCACTTTCTCCCCACTCCCACCATCACTCCACTTCTTCCACTCCCGCACACACTCCTCCACTCCACACCACCTCAACCACCAGCACCATCATCCATCATCCTCGCAGCCAGCCAACGCAGCCACCTCTCCGGCCACCATCATCACCGCTTATCATCATCATCGTCTTCGTCACCTCATCATTACTCTGTCATCACCATCGTCTCACCATCAACATCGACGCCACAAAGACGAAGGTCAGCAGCTACAGGCCGGGAAAAGGATCAACGCCAGCAGCTCGGCTAGGAGACATCAACGGATCCATTCGTGTGATCGTGTGTATTAAGGATCATCGATAATCGAGGTAACCTCACTCTTCCGATACACCTCTTTTATTCGTTCACACGATTCAAACACGTCCGTGCATGTTTGAGATGTATTTATGCTGTGTTTGATGTGTATATAATGGTTTGGATGCGTTGTGGTGTGAATCGAGGGATCAGGTATAAAACAGAGAGTTTTCCTGCAGGTTCTGGGCAGAGAACTGTCACGCCCGCGGCCATCCTGGGTCGCGGCCGCGACGAGGGAAAATTGGGATTTGGCTGTACAGTATCGTCGTGCCCACGACGGCCTTCTGGTCAGGAAAAATACATTTTCGTGTCCCGAACCTTAAACCTAAATGCGTATTTGAGATATATAACACCTACGCATGGAAATATAACGTCAAACGTGCATATACGATCACGTTTGATATGTGGTGGGGTATTTGGGGTTGAAATGAACGGGGGATGTGGAGCATAGTTACACTATCCATATAAACTAATGAAAAGCAAACAAATAAGAAGTATCGCCACCTTGAACTGATAAGGACGGCATTGACATCCCTTGAGGATCCGTTGGATCGTTGGTCGTTTTCTTGATTTTATTGAGAAGATCGAACATGGTGTCCCTTCTTCGATCCATTGCGATCATCTGTTTCTTTGAATAGCCTTGGTGGCTTGAGTTTGAGTCATTGCACTCCTGTATTATCCTCTGAGTCATCGTCATGGGTGAGAACTAGGTAGGGAGCGATGGGCATCCCCCATCCTCTTTGCATGCATGCAGCGGCTTCTACGCCGTTGTGGCGGGGTCACAGGTTACTCTCTGCAGGGAGGCCCAAATTATCTCAATGCAGGCAAACGATACCTCATTGAATGCACACAAGAGGTGCAAGGCGACGCACAAAGTAGGCAGGTGCGAAAACAGAATCTATTGGGTAGCCCGGCTGACGATTGATATCTTATCTCTGTACTCCGAGTCGGTCATATCCTTGGAGTTGTCGCTTCTGAGTCGAGCCATGAACCATAATTAAGTACAAAAGAAAGGAATGACTCTTAAAAGCGATACAAAGTCATTTAAAGCAATGAGAAACGATGTTGTGTGATATGGTGCCCATATTTTTCTATATATATAAAAATATTTTAGGGACTTTCGGCGGTCGCCATAGCCGTTAGCGGAAGTTCCCTGTAATTGGGATTCATACGCCTGAGGTTGTTGAGCTTCATTAACTCACGGTTATGTTTTTCAATTGCAGGTATGCCCCCAGCAACACCTGAAGGCTCTTAGAGAGAGCTTGCATGCATTTAGATGATCTCATGTACTACGGATATAATAGCAGATCAGGTGCATATTGTGTTAAATGTAATAATCGATCTGCACAACTTTCGCTTAAATGTTGTAACTAAATAGGTATTCGGGACTGTAAGCTATGACTGTGGCTACTGTTTATAGTTTCGTTGACTTCTATACCCCTAAAACCCGTTCGATTTGTTTAGTCTTGTCACAGACTGGGTCCGTGACGGCATAACGCTCACGTGTCTTCCGGCACGGAAAGTCGGGGACGTTACAGTGGTAGATCATCATCGAGAATGACAGGTCGATATAGGTGGGTGCCGAGGACAGAAACAAAGGTGGTGAGCCTTGCCTTTGAGGTCTCAGGTTCTCAATAATGATAAGTGTGGTGGAGCACTCGTATCATAGAAAACGGGGTGTAAGGTTGTACCCAAGAGGGGTACGAGGTGGTTAACTCAATCTGGGTGTTTTGGAAAACTCAAATAGGCATTCGATTTTTCTCAGAAAAAGCAGAAGGAGTCACGACCGTGCGTGGTAGGAGATCAGGATGCTCGAAACACAGCCTGGCACAGGCCGTGCAACGGGTGACACGGTCGTGCGAGTACATGGCGAGAGAATATCCGTATTTTTATCTTCTGTTTTTATTTGGGTCTATATATGTATATCATATGTATTTAGATTTTCTGTGACAATGAAATAGAGGACGAAAGTGAGAGATTTTCTAGGATTGTCATTGAGATTGTGAGAGCTTTTCTCTAATATTTGAGCTGCGAAACACTAGAGAGATTGAGATATAGAGAGAGATGATCATTGTAATCGTGTGATTCGATTAATGGATTATTTCTTGTGGCGGCTTTTCTTCCAACGATCGGGTTTTTTCCACGTTAAAATCTTACGTGTTATTGCTTTATTTCTTATTCGTATTAATCGTTGCTTGATTATGGTATTCGGATCCATCAGATTCTCATATCGAATTCGTAACACATTTTGATACTATTGATAGTCATTTTATAACTTATAGCCCCTCCGTTCTATAATATAGGCAACGGTTTAATCCGACACGCGAATTTATGTGTGTATTGAATTTGTACGGATTTTAACGAAGAAAGAATATTTTTTTGGGGATAGTGTGATTTAGTATAATAGTTGTGAGGAGATAGTGAGTGTATTGTAACAAATGACGATTGTTTTGATATTTTTTCATGTGAAAAAATTATTAAATATTGTATGTTATATATATTTTAGGACGATCCAAATAGATAAATATTGTTTATATTATGAAATGAAGGAAATATTTATATACATAAATAACAAAGTCGGATTGAACTTGCGCTTATTCTATGCCTATGCAAAGAACAATTGGTAGCATAGCATGAGACTACTCTACAGTTTGGAGCGAGTGACTACTAGCTTTGGAATACCCGTTTGTACGGAGTTTGTAGTAGTGAGTGCATCGTGTGTTGAGTACATTCAACTTGTTGAAGCGTGTGCCCTTTTTCTCTATATATACTTATATCTGATCAGAAAGCAACCATGCCTCAATAATGTAACCATATCCCTAAAAACTATCAACATACACCAACAAACTTTACTGTCATGTGTCATTACTTTACGATGAGTACTTTATATAATGTTACAATTATATTAGTCAAATGGTGATTGAGAAACAAAAATGCAAAACCGACCACACGTAAGAATCGGTTGTCATACTTAAAAAGTTTCACAGCGAATGTATACCGAAGAAGAATTGGATTAGTCGTGTGCTCGTAAAAAAGTTGCATAAAATTGCATGACAAGAAATTGAGCTTAGCTAGCAATAACAATAATAACCATCCATCTAATTCTGTCACGAAAAATTTGAAAATGATAAAATATATATAATCTTATTTCCGTTTTAATACCAACATCATGTAAATGTGAAAGTGTAAAGACTATTGCTATATAATGAGTTAATGCCAAAATCTTTTTACCTTGCTGCAGTTGCAAGATTGCGAAAGTTTCTCATCATGTACATAGATGTTGAACATGTGTTATTCGGAGTATAAAGATGTATTTTTGGAGGGTGTAATGATAATACACAGAAATGAGGAGCAAACAGCATGCTGAGCAATACGCTCAGGAAAAAAAATGGAGGGACCCTCCCCAATCCCGTGAACTCGTCACATAACATCAATCCAATTAATTCTCATATGCCTTTTTACTCTTTGTTTTCGACTCATTGATTTTAAGATAGTTTGGTTTTTGTAGAGATAAAATTTGATTTAGATCATAAGATGATTAATGTTGTTTTCATAAACCTATTATGAAACATTAATTAAGTACTATTTAACTTATATATTTTAACAAATAAAATTAAGAGTGATGCGGATAGAGCTTATTGATATACCATGTAGAAATTGACAACAATATAATCATAATGCAAATTATCGGATCTGGAATCCAATCTTGCCTTTATTCTTGTATATCCATTACTTGAATTTCGCATTCTATTAGCTTGACTTCTTCCCAAATGATTTAATCTTGAATCTTCTAGTAGTGACTTCTGAAAAGCATGGAGTATTCTTTAGCAAGGGAACATCTACTCCCTATGGAAAGAAGGGAGGGGTATCATTGTATATATCATGCATACTTTTTTGAGGAAAGAAGAGTTATTGTCACTTTCCACTATATGTACCTTATGTTTCCTCCAATTCAACTCACATCACTTTCTTTGAATGTTTCTTTATGCCATTACATATGCTTTTATTGTATTGTTACCTTACAGTCTTGCTCTTGTTCTCTCTTCTTTTGTTGTTATATTCCTTTGGGCAAGACTTTATGTGTATGCATTGGACCTCAATAACCATATGCCTGCAAGGCATTTGCAGTCGAAGGAATTTGATAGAATAATTGGAGCCTTAAGATCAATAAGATTTACACTCCAGTGTAATAAGATCAATAAGATTTGTATCTTTGTCATAATAGTGCATGCACCAATAGATCAGAAGACATACGAAACATTGCAAAAGATATTCCCAAGTACTCGTTGGCCATGCCTTAATCATCATAATTAATTAAGTTGGTTGTGTTAGAAGTATGGTGTCGGGAATTAATCTATGTATTAGTATTATAATAGAGGTAAGAGCGTACATTTCGTCTTCTCATCCAATGTCTTGATCTGAGTATGAGTAACTGGGTTGTTATTGGTGTTGCTATGTTAGGAGTAAGGTGAACGGGGTGACAAGGTAAGTCCAACTTTTCATCGATGTCAGATCTTGAACTATAAAACTTACTGCTGTAACCACAATTATCAGAATTGGACTGGACATCGACCCGGCCGAGATTCCGGATCAATGGGTCACAGGTTCAAAAAGTTGAACCGTCGGTTGAACCGCTGATCGGATTACTTTCATATTATTTTATTTATATTAATATTAATATATTATTTTTGATCAAAGTATATATTTATAAGTCTTATATATATAAAGATATAATTTATATTAATTATATGTATATTTTTTAGGTTTTTTGATTATTTTTTAGAATTGTTATCATTTGGATTTTTATCCGGATTTGATTACTTTTTATTGGATCAATCCAAGTCAACGCGGATCGTTGTTTGTTTGATATTTTGTTCGGATCGACTCAACCAAATTATCGAGTCAAGATTTAATCGATTGATTAATCCGATTTTAATAACTAAGATAAACGGAAGGTAAAAATAAAATAAAGAAGATCAAATACTACTGCAGAGAAAGTGACTTTGTATTTCAACCCTCCAATGGATGGCTCACTGTACTCACCACTCCTTTTCAGTGTTCTGACACATTGTCCTATACATGGCTCAAATTACCTTGATGCCTGATATTGCAAGCAAAGCAAAGCTAACCCACCCCCACCCAGCTCACTCATTGTTAGTATGAAACTTAGGTGAACTTGACGCCAATATCCATAGAATAAACTTTCCTAAAATACTCAACAAAGATTTGATTTTTGTAGGAGTATCAAATTTATATTGAGAGTAGAGATTGAAAGATGTGAAATTTTGTTATATATTTATCTAAAGTCTTGATCTATTTATCTCAATCCAAAAACAAAAACTTCTAATCGTTTCTATTTATTTCAATAAATATGGGAAAAACGTATTCCATGATGATAAAAGGAAAGCCCTAAATCTTCCATATTCATTAGCTAGAGATGGTATATATTGCAAGCAATACAACATGATAGTAAGTGAGAATTTGCGTGTTGTTGTTATTTTTATTTTTTCCAAGGTAGACATTAGTAGATCCTGCTTTTCCTTAGCTTTCATCTCTCCCTCCTTTATCAGCACATACTCTCATGGCCATCACTAGTTGCTATAAGCTCAAGCTTAAGTGCTCTTTTTCACTCCCAAAATCCAACCCCTCCAAAACGCATACACCCTCTCTCTTCATCCTCCTTTCTTCAATATCCTCCTCTTCATACTCAACACTTCCTTTTGTTCTCATTAACCACAAATTCCCATTCTCCCCCTAGATGCACTTACAATTTGATCTTTGCAACATGCTTACTCTCAACATGATCATCAAGCAACTCATGAACCAAGATTGTCAATGTGGGTAAGCTCACAATTCTTAAGCTTCCTTCCCTCAAAAATTCATCAATAGTTATAATACATCCTCTATCTTTTACATTATTCTTTCTTTAATCTTCCCCTCTTGGGATTTCCCACTTGAGAACCAAAGGATCTTGAGAGTTTCATTTAGTGCGTCATAATAAAAAACATAGAGGGAAACATTATGGTTTGTTGAATCAAGAAACCATTTTCGTTCTCCCTCACTTTGTCTATTTTGGTGTCATTTTCCCTTTTTTTTTTGTTTGAGTTTGTTGAATATTGTTGCTTGCAAAAGAGTGGACATATAGTTAGTTTAAGAAGCTAGCTCTCTTGATAATAAACAACTAATAACAATCATTGGGAGCCTACCTCTTATTCAGTCACAAAACTCTCTCTTTCTCTTCCCCTTTCGGTCTCCAACCAAACAACCAAATATATATTAGACACTTCAAGCGGGAGAGCTACAAAGAAAAAGGTATAATCGATGGGAAATCAATTAAGAGAGTATATGATTTGGTAATGAATTAAGTTTGGATCATATTTAGCTCCCACATTAGCTAGCTAGTCAAGCAAATTGGAATTAAGATGGACCATCCAATGAGTGAAGAAGCAGAGATGGCAATGCCAATCAACAGCACATATGTTCACTCTCATCCTCACTTGATACAACACCACCACCACCACCATCATCATGGTCAGCAATCTCCTCAGCCATTCAACCACATCATCCCATCATCCAATGGCACCAACACCACCATGGAAGCAGCTGAAGCACCTGATCAAATTGCGGTCATAGGCAATAATTCAGAGTCATTTCCAACAAAGAAGAAACAATCACAACAACAGCAGCAGCAGCAGCAACAAGAAGTAGTTGCGGTGAAGTACAGAGAGTGCCTGAAGAACCATGCAGCAGCAATGGGAGGGAATGCGACTGACGGGTGCGGAGAGTTCATGCCGAGCGGCGAGGAAGGCACCATTGAGGCCCTCACTTGCTCTGCCTGTAACTGCCACAGGAACTTCCACAGGAAAGAAATTGAAGGCGGGGATCATAATGAGATGATGATGATGATCCCTTCGCCTTCCAGCTGTGACTGTTATCATCATCTCGTCAATAACAGAGGATCGCTTACCGGTCTGGGTGGTGGTGGTGGACATGGCAGGAAGCTGATCGCCCTGCCTGGCCATCACCACCACAACCACCACAGCTCGAGCAGCAAAGCCATCATAGCTGCAGCGACCGGCGCAGCTGCAGAGCCGTTTGGGTACTCTGCTGGCGGCCATGCTGGTGGAGCGCTTGTTCCAGCTGCAAGATCAGTACCGATAATGCCATTCAGCAGCATGGCTTACCTGCCGTCTGAGTCAGACGAGCAGGAAGGTGGTGGAGGCGGCGGCGGCGGCGGCGGCGGAGGAGGAGGAGGCAGTATGGGAATGGTGCAAACCCATCAGCATCATCAGAATATGGTGATAAAGAAGAGGTTTAGGACAAAGTTTACTCAGGAGCAGAAGGAAAAGATGTTCAACTTTGCTGAGAAAGTTGGGTGGAAAATTCAGAAGCAAGAGGAGAGCGTTGTGCAGCACTTCTGTGAAGAGATTGGGGTCAGAAGAAGGGTGTTGAAGGTTTGGATGCATAATAACAAGCATAATCTTGCCAAGAAGCAGCTCCATAATTCCCCTTCCACTGTCTAGTTATGCTGGCTAGCTTGTAATTGTTTGTTATCGGGATCTATAATCTCGCTCGTATATCGCGTGACAAGAATGTCAAGGCGGTACATTTGGGAATGTCCATATGAAATTGTGTCTCTGTGAGAGCGGTGCAATAGTCTGAGCTTTGTGTATTGCAAAACGTTCCGAGGAACTATGAAGCGGTTGCAACCCTCACTTAACGGTCTATTCACTCATTTGTCATTCATATCTCCCATTTTCTTGGTGGTTGTGATTTTGAGAAGGTTAGTGTCCTCTAAGAATAATTAGTAGGATCATGATTGGGAATGTTTTAAATGTTTTGAACCAATTAAGAGACTCGGTCATGTTTTCATATTCTTGCTTTGTCTTGTTAGCCCTTTTCTTCTCTTGATTTCAACAATGTGAGATTCTTCTTAGATTTAGTTAGATCCTTTGCTCTTTCCACTTTCCCTTTTGAATATTATAGAATATAGTTGTGTAGCGTTCCACTTCCTATGTTGAGTTGAGGTACAACAATACAAGGAGAGGATCGTACTTTTTGAATTGCTCTTTTTCTGATCATTTCATGGTGCAAGCTCATTCATTGTTTGAATATAGCTACAAGTAATTATTTTCCTCTTTTTTTTTTTGGGAAAAAGGGTGCAAAATTGTTGATATGTCATGAGTATGTTTTTCACATTCCCTACTTTCAATGTTGATGCATGTTTCCCTTTTTCCCAATTTAATTTTTCCTAAAGGCAAGAAGATCCACTGTTTTAATATGTTCTAATCATTGCATTAAAAAAAAAATGTTTTAATCATTGGATGTTTAATGGAGTAAAATATTAACAATAAGTGTGGTAAACGAACCTTCTAATAAGTTCTTGTCAATGATTAAGAAAGGTTAGGATACATTAATCATTGGATTATATGTTGTTGAATGTCAAGCCAACAATCTGGTCCATGTGGCCTGGAATAGTAAAGCCTGTTATCCAACCAATTATTTGTTCTCCTAACTTTTCCTCAACCATCAATTCCCTCACTTCCTCAGCTTTTGTATATTCTACGCATCAGAAGTTTTTTGTGCTAATTCTCCAACCTGTTAGGTTATTCTTAATTTATCAACATGTTCAGATTCAAGGATTTTCTGAATACGAAATACAGCTTTCCCCACACGTCCCCTTCAAATTTAGCAAAACTTTCTGAGGATTGTTGAAGAGAATATTGATTTATGACTGCAGATGCGATGACAACATAACACAAGTCCATGTTTTTCTTCGGAGCGTAGTCTGAAGAGGACAAGTTGTATGTAAGCTCAGTGTACCCTCATGGCAAATAACGAAAAAATTGTTTCGATACATTCAAATACAATGCTTATTAGTAATATATTCCGTCCATCTCTTATTATTTATAATATTTTTTATTTAGATCGATAAAAAATATATACTCTCTCCGTCCCATAATATAACGAATAATTTGACCCGACATACGAATTTATATATGTGTGTTAAATTATTTTGGGATTTGATAAAAAAAAGAGTATTTTTTAGTGATAGTAAAAAATGAAAATGATGAACTAACAGTATGTTTTAAGAGAGAGAATGAAAGAGGGGGACAAAGGAGGTGATGGATGTATTGTAACAGATGATGTATTATTTTGATAGTTTTATATGAAAATGTTAGTCCCTCTATCCCAGAATAAATACAACAAATCACTTTTTACATTATTTGACATTTTTTTTAAAGAAATTTCATTATTTATTTTAACGACGTAAGATAATTACGTCACCGGTCCAGGGTTAAAGTACATAACTTAAACTATCATTAATGTTTCACGATAATTTTGCGAAAGATAATGTTTGATCGTTGTAAGCATACAATTCATAAGGGTTTTTTGATCGGCCCACGCGGCCCATCTCCTCACTCGGACCGGCCCATCTCCTCCCTCGGCCCATCTCCTCACTCGGCCCATCTCCTCACTCGGCCCATCTCCTCCCCTCGGCCCATCTCCTACCCCAAACCCTATTCACCAAACCCTTCTCCCTCACGCAGCTGCCGGGTC
>JAOVYX010016925.1:0-52940 GCA_035668315.1 Drosera spatulata | reverse complement strand
TCTTTCTCTATAAGTCCTCTCGACACTGTTGAATAGCTTGTTTGTTTGTTGGTGCTGTACGTAAACAATTCTACAAAACTTACATACACAACCAATTCTTTCCACTTCTGGCACGGTCACAAAAGAATAGTCCAGGAAATACTTCACAGCTTGTAAAACAAAAAAACAAAACTCAAAATGATCATGTATCCAAATATATCATCCTCATTCTGCAACTACATAGACATATTGACTTTCACACACAATATAGCCCGTAGTCAAGATATTTTAAAAACCACTCGAGTAATCAAAATCTTGTATTAGCCCATAATCCCCAACCTGGTAAGTTCCTGAATGAGTAATTCCATGTCTATCAATTTGGAAGCTTATTGTCATATGCCATATCAACTTCTCAATTCCTATCTGTCACTACCTTCATTATTACTGACCTTTAACTTTTGCAAATCACTTAGGATTAACACCTCAACCGTATTGAACTACAGGAAAAAGCAGTCACAAAATATAAATTAAGCTTCATTAATTACATTCTATTCACCACCTAGTTCATACATGTAATAGCATATATGTAGCAGTTCACCTCGAATCCTTGATCATACTCAGACCCCAAATATTATGAACATCAACAAAAGAAACTTGTCTCTTTTTAATTTATAACTCCAATCCCCAACAGTGTTCATGACCTTACAACTTAAGAACATTTAGGAGATCATCTTAACACCCCTCACATGTACTGATGAAGCGGCCATCAGGCTCTACTATTGTAAAGCTCAATATATTTACAAGTAATTGCTATAGTACAGTTATAATCGCATACTTGTTCACCATGATCCCAAACCCACTTCAGTACATGCCTCATAAATAAGCTAACATTTTGCTACTAACACCATAACAAACTTTCATAATACGGAATCCACTATAAGCCTCGTCCAGATAATAAATTCTTAATATCCACAGTATATCACATCATCTTAAGAACCCCCCGTACTTTAGAAATATGTCCCCAAGCACTGAATAACCTTGACAAAAGACCGAGCAGACGATGCTTGAAAGATTTGAAGATAATAGATCGAAACAATCAATAATAAGAACACAAGATTTAACGTGGACAAATCCGAGCGTATCAATTGTATTAGATCACAAGAACACCACCAAAGCGTGATAGCGAAGCACTATGTGTGAATAGAGGATTACAGAGCGTATCAGATTGTATTGTATCACAACTCAAACCCTAAAAACTCATATGAATACATAATAATATGGGTGTATTTATAAATCCATAAAAGATATGTTTTTAATAAAATAAATCTTGTTGAAAATCATTGAGGCGTGGGCCGTGCCAACCCAACACGACTGTGTGCTGGAAGATCAGGTGTCTGCCTCATAACCAGCGCGTACGGTCTTGTGAACCAGACACGATCATGCTTCCTCCTGCACACCCGTCAACACACGGCCTAACCAGGCGGTGTCCAACCTGACACAATCGTGCGTGGTTGAGAGGAGAAATTATTGTCCTCTCGATGCACGGTCCTTCTCAGATCGTGTCTAAAAAGACACGATCGTGTGTGCCTTGGATACGTCTTTTCTTCACCGTTTAAACCTTCCACGATATTCCATCATATTAGATATACCGTTACGTCAGATCCCCATACTTGATGAGCGTAGACCACATCCATCATGGATGTGAAGTAGTCACAACCTCAACAATCTTCCTCTTGTTGAATATTTCACAACAATGGAAGCCATCCAAGCAGCTACCTCTCTCAAACCAACCTCAGTTGCACACCAATTTAACTTTGAATGACTCGCTTCCTTCGTCAAGAAATTCACACTATTAAGGGATGTGTCAACCTTTTCTAATAACACCATCTTCTTCTCGACCATCTCTCGAATGAAGTGATATTGAATGTCGATATACTTCGTACGAGAATGATATGCACGATTCGGAGTAAAAAATAAAGCTCCTTGATTGTCACACTTGAGCTTCATGGATTCAACCAGAAAACGAAGCTCACTACTTAGCCTTTATAACCATACAGCTTCCTTACTGACATGAGTCAAAGCCATGTACTCGGCTTCAGTCAATGATAGTGCTACTGTTGAACCTTGTGATGTTTTGATGATGACAAACAATAGAGCACTAATGATTTAAAAGTTTGATGATGCGCAGGTGCAATATACAACGTTGGAGGAATCTGATGGATACAAGATTGCATATCAAGGAAGTAATCAAACTTCAAGGCAAAGATGACAACTCAAGTACAATAAACCAAGACTATAAGATGGAGTTGTAGATTTGTAAAATAGTGTAAAAGTGTGTTGTAGACAGGTTAGTACTCTTGTCTATTAGTTGTAGTAGTGAGCACACAGGATTTGAATTACCTTGAACATGTTTTCGAAAAGAACCTAACCTTGATTAAGAACTAGTTCTTGTTATAGTGACAGTCTTGTAACAGAATCCTGATTTTTCGGGTAGTGGTTTAAAAGAGATTTTTCGTGTTTTAAATTACATATTCATCTCAGAAAATTATCTTTTAATCTGTAGAATGCTTTAAACGAGGTAGAGTCCTAAGGTTTTACAAAAACGATTGATCTTTCAACAAATTCCTATATTTGTGGGATAGTGGCTAGGCGGTTTTTTCTACCGGAGCAGTTTCTGGTGTAGCCACGTTCTCCATGACTCCATCTCTCCCTGAAATGCTGTTTTAACTATTTAGGAAGATCGAAAACATTCTCATCACTATCGATTCACAAAGTACAAAAATTGCAAAGGATTTTTCAAGGTGTTCTTGTGAAATTCAAATTTGGTGAATCAAGAGGTTCGATGCTTTAAATGATAAAGGTATACTCGAATCTAATGTGCTGATAGCTATGGTGATCGACAAGGCATCATTCTGTATCATCGTGTTAGTGTGTATTGTTTTTGGTTTACAATAATCACTTGTGGAGTGGATTGTTGCGTAGCGAAACCTTGTCCTAGGTTGATATAGGCGATTACAGCACATGAGGTGTTTGTATTGTAGTTCTCCTTGTCTTAGGATAGACTAGGTGAACGGACTTTTAATCGGGTTTACAAGTTTGGAGTCTTGCAGCAGAATCTGTAAGTTAGAGGTGATAGATTGTACTTAGGGATGTTATAGTACATTGTTGTGTCTCTACACAAGATGTGACTCCCTGACTTAGTTAGGGACGAACTAGTATAAACTATGTGTTTTTATGTTTCTACACTGATCATCATTTTCATAAACAGGAACTGAGTTGAATCATGAACTGAATCATCTATGAGAACCGAGTCATTTGAATTACAATAAATTTTTTAATTAAAATTTGTAAATTTAAAATTCTCAATTCTTACCTCCCCCCCCCCCCCCCCTCTTGAGTCTTTCTGTGACTGCGAATTAACAATTGGTATCAGAGCCTAACCTTCTTAAACGGTAATCACGTGAGAAGGAGATCAGACTATGTCTTCACAGGATTTAAGAGAGTGTGTTTCATCTCAAAGGCCGCCCCTTTTCAATGGAAGCTACTATTCTTAGTAGAAAGAATGCATGGAAACTTATATTCAAGTAGAGGATTTCCAGCTATGACAGATCATCAAAATTGGGCCACTCAAAGTTGAGTACAAGGATGATAAAGGTGAAATTGTCCCAAAGCTTGAAGACAAATGGGATAAACATGATTTTAGCAAGTTGGAGAAGAATGCCAAGGCAAAGAAATTGCTGATATGGGGACTGTTCACAAAAGAGTACAATCGTGTATCAGCTTGCAAGTCAGTCAAAGAGATATGGGACAAATTGCAAGTAACATACGAAGGAATAAACCATATAAAACGTTCCAAGATTGACCTCTTGAATCAAAAGTATGAGCTCTTCATCATGAAAAAGGAAGAATCTATCACAAAAATGTATGTAAGATTCACTGACATTGTTAATGAGCTAGATTCTCTAGGACAACCTGTTTCTGTAGAAAATCAAGTTCGGAAGATTTTGAGAAGCCTTCCTAGATCATGGGAGCCAAAAGTCACTGCTATTCAAGAGGCCTAGAATCAAGAAGAAATGAATATTGATGACCTGATTGGCTCACAGCTAACCCACGAGAACTTTATGCAGCACCATGATGCCATTGAAGCTGCGGAAAAAGGAAAAGGATTGGCTCTCAAAGTTGAATCGGTTCATGATGACGAACCAGAATCTTCATAGGCAGATGAGGATAATCTTGTTTTTCTCACAAGAAAGTATCTTAAACTTGCTAAGAATTTCAAAGGAAAAAAGGAAAAATTCTCTAAACCAAAACCAAAAGGTTTTAGTTCAAAGCCAAGTACTAATCAATGTTTTAAATGTGATAAAGCAGGTCACTTTCAAAAGAATTATCCTATGTGGAAGATAGACACACCAAAAGCAAAAAGGGCAAGATTTTCAGAAGGTGACGTTAAAAAGGCCATGATGCTAGCATGTGAAACCTGGGATGAGTTCAACTCCGAAAGTGAAGAAGAACAGGAAGAAGAGGGTGGGTGAAGAAAGCAATCCCAAAGATTGTTTGATGGCTATAAGAGATGAAGAAGAAGATCTAAATGATAAGGTGGATATTGATTTTGATTCACTAAAAAGAGACATGCATATTTTGCCTAGGAACAGTGTGATTGAAATTTTTACTGCCTTGATTGATACTCATGAAAAATTACTCTATGAAAAATGCTCTTGAGGAAAATCTAGCCGATCTTACAACTGAGCAGGAAAAACTGAAGCAGAAAAATGATGAATTTAGTGCATCAAATAAATTGCTTAAGTTTGATGTTAAGCAGACTAAGAGCAAAAATACTGAGTTACGGCCCATCATTAAGGACCTGTCCATGCAATACAGCAAACTTGAAATGAAGTATAGATTTGTGAAGGAATCAAGCACTGAAAAAATCGAATCTCCACCCAAAATTATCACTGGACCATGTAGTGATTTGAACTTAAACATACTACCAGTAAATAAAGACAGTGAGGTCTTTGTTAGCTTTCCAAGAGGTAAACTTGACTTATCCAAATTACTGGATAAGCCAAACAAGCGAGCTCTTGGTATGCTACCTAGAGAGGTCATTAGAAGCAAACCTTGGGAAAGAAAGAAGTATATTGAC
Source organism: Drosera spatulata (assembly GCA_035668315.1). Lineage (NCBI taxonomy): Eukaryota > Viridiplantae > Streptophyta > Magnoliopsida > Caryophyllales > Droseraceae > Drosera > Drosera spatulata. Next base: position 47,821 of record JAOVYX010016925.1, on the reverse strand, counting down.
TTGCCTGGTGATCGAATTTGTATGCTTTGTAGTAACAAAGGATATGTTATGAACGAATGTGCTAAATAGAAAAGGATTCTTAAAACTAACATTTCAGTTGGTAAGAAAGCAGGTTATACTGTTCTATTAACTCCAATCCTCTGGAATAGTAGAAAGAAGGGACCCAGCGAAAGATGGATTCCTAAATCAAGAATTTAATCATGTATGCAGGCTCAGGTGAGAGGGAGTAGCACCTAGTATTTGAACAGCAGGTGCTCATGCCATATGACAGGAGATAAATCATTATTCCTCTAACTAGAAGCCTCAAATGGAGGAAGTGTTACCTTCGGTAATAATGACAAAGGTTTGATTGCAGGATTTGAAAAGGTTGAAAATGCCTCCTTTATTGATTATTGCAGGAAAAATGGAGTTGTTCATAATTTCTCAGCCCCACACACACCATAGGAAAATGATGTGGTAGAACGCAAGAACCGATCCTTAGAAGAAATGGCAAGGACCATGTTGCTGGATAGTAATCTACCAAGGAATTTCTGGACAGAAGCTATCAATAGAGCAGCATATATCCTGAACAGAGCCTTGATTAGACTAATTCTTAAAAAGACCCCCTATGAGCTTTTATTTGGAAGAAAACCTAACATAGCACACTTAAGAAAATTTGGTTGTACTTGTTATATGCTAAAAAATGGTAAAGATAAACTTGGAAAGTTTGATGCTAAAAGTGATGAGGCTGTGTTTGTAGGATACACTTCTCACAGTAAAGCCTATTAGGTTTACAACAAGCGAACCTTGTATGTAGAAGAAAGTATCCATGTGCTTTTTGATGAGATTCATTCAACTTCGAAATCACTGCAGGATGATGATGATGATGAACTTGTTGTGAATATCAAGAAGGATTCCAGGATAGTGGAAGTGGAGAAAGTCATTGAGGACTGGTGATTGGCAAGACTGTTTGAAGAAGATCAGCCATCACAGGAACCTGATCATGCTGAGGATCTGGTGCTTCATAACAGGAAGTACAAAAGTTCAGATCCATTGAATCAAGTGATTGGTGGACTGAACAATGAAGTCCAGACTAGATCCAAGGCATCATCATCAAATCAACACATCAATGTTTGCGCATTCTCTGCCTTTCTATCTCTCACTGAAGCTCATGATGTTTCTGATGCATTACAAGTTAATAATTGGATTTATGCCATGCAAGAGGAACTTAATCAATTTGAGAGAAACAAAGTGTGGCGTTTGGTACCTAGACCTAAAGACCATCCTGTCATTGGTCCTAAATGGGTATTTAGAAACAAACTTGATGATTTTAATGTGGTGGTAAGAAGCAAGACTAGGCTAGTTGCTAAAGGGTACTGTCCAGAAGAAGGCATTGATTATGAAGAAATATAAGATGGTGGATGCCAAGGCATGCGATACTTCTATTCCAACTGCTTGCAAAATGGATGAGTGTTCCAGAGCAGAGGTAAGAGTGTGGATCAGAGAGAGTATAAAGGTATGATTGGATCCCTTTTATATTTAACAGCAAGTAGACCTGGCATTGTATTTAGTGTGTGTTTGTGTGCTCGTTTTCAAGCCAATCTAAAAGAATCACACTTGAAAGCAATGAAAAGGATCTTTAGATACTTGAATGAAACTTGAAAATTAGGATTATGGTATCCTAAAGGAGCAAGCTTTGAGCTTGTAGGGTACACTGATGCAGATTTTGCTGGTTACTTAGTTGACAGGAAAAGCACATCTGGTACATGTCATAGAATCGGTTCATGTTTGATTTCTTGGTGTTCAAAGAAACAAAACTGTGTTGCACTGTCGACAACAAAAGCTGAGTACATAGTAGCAGGTTTGTGTTGTGCTCAAATTTTATGGCTTAAACAATAGTTAAGTGACTTTGGAATCAAATGTGAATGTGTACCTATATTCTGTGGTAATTCAAGTGTCATTAGTGTAACTAAGAACCAAGTCATGCACTCAAGAACCAAACACATAGACGTGAGACATCATTTTTTAAGAGATCGCCACGAGAAAGGAAATATCAAGTTGGAATATTGTGAGACTGAAAAATAACTAGCAGATATTTTCACTAAACCACTTGAAAGAGAAAGATTCGTAAAACTTAGACAAGGAATAGGGATGATAAATTTTAACTAAATGATATTTGTTCTCTAACCATGGATGATGTCGATTTTTGGTGAAATCTACAGTTCATTGTGACTTTGGGGGACGGATAAAGCAAGATTAGGTGAGTATATTTTATGTGAGGTATGCAATCAAATACATGCTATTAAAATTGCATGATATCGGATGTCAAATTTTTCAAGATCTTGCTGTTATGATTTATTATATGAGATGTGTATTCTTTTTCCTCTGCAAAAGATTCAAACTGATTTGAAAAGTCTTATCTTATTTGAGCCTATCCAATCAGCCAAAAATTCAGCCAATCCGTTGGCATGCAAACTGACAAATCCCGCTTTCCGGGAAACCCTCCGCATGTCATGATAACTACCCACTAACTCCACAACCACCCATTCACTCTGTAAAACTGAATCAGATCCTCAAATCAGTCCATCTTTTCATCTCCACAAATTTCCTCTCTTCTCCAAATCACCGATCTCTCATATCCAACCATGTCGAAAACCAGAGGAAAGACACAATCCACAGAAACTCAACCTCCTGAATCGTCAAAACCTAAACGCCAAACCAAACCCAAAGCTCCAAAAGCCCCAAAAATTCTAAAATCCAAATCATCCACGAAGCCAAGACGAGAAGCAGCAGAGCCAATCAGTGTCTGTGAGCCTGAGGTCATCCCACCAAAATCGAATCAAGATGCTACACCGCAACCCCAATCTGAATAGGTTCATGTGCAGGCTCCTGTTGAAAATCAAGAAGCCGCAGTGTCAGATCTGAATGAAAAGGAGTCTGAGGTTGATGTTGGGGAGGATAGTGAGTCAGGAGAGAAGGATAATGAGAAGGAGATAGAGGAAGAGGTACCTATCAATGAATCTGAGAAGGAGCCTGAGATTCCTTCTGATCCCAAAACCCAACATGCACAGTGTCAAGGGGAATCAACGAAGGTGACTATTGAAGATACTAGAAGGAGAAAGGAAAGAAGATGAAGAAGATAGTAAAGAAGGAAGACAAAGAGAGTGCAACTGTTCAAGGGGAACCCAGTAATACTGATGAACCAAATCAACGCACTGAGCTGCCTGCAGTGACTGAAGGTGATATTCCAGAGTTAGAAACTCTCAACGAGGCAATGGATTCTTTGACTTCTGTTGTGAAGAAAATCAAGGAACAATTTACTAGTCCAAAGAAAGCAAAGAAGGCAGCTGAGCCAAGACTGGTTACACCCGGTGTAAGATCCAATCACAGGAACCAGACCTTCCCAAAGGGTCAGTTCATGATCAACTCTACCTAACAGGCTGGAAGGAGCAAGCCCACTCCTTTGGAACCAACAACACAAAAGAAAAGAAAACCCCAGATCATTGAGTCTGATTCTGGTTCAGAGTACAAAGCAGAAGAAGAAGAAGAGGGCTCCGAATCTGAAACAGAAGAGGAGGAGGCTGAGTTGAACTCAAGCAGTGAGGAGGAGCAGATCATGAAAGGGAAGAAAGGTAAAGCTCGTACTATTGATGATTTTGAATCAGAAGAGTCTCACGATAGTGACTCTGATAATGATGATGAAGTAGTAATGAAAAAGAAAGAGACAGCAAAGGGAAAGAAGTCCCAATTGTCTGAAGCGGATGAGGAAGAAAACGAAAGAGAAGATGAAGTTGAGAGTGCATCTGAAGATGACATTAAGGAGGTTCATGCTGAAGAACCGGCAGTGAAGGCTGAGATACCAGAAAAGGAGAAGAAAGAAAAATTCAAAGCCCTATCAACCTGAGCCATCTCACCAGGTAAAATTTTTTAAGTCGATTTGGTTGGTACAGAATGGTTAGGAATGGCTTAAGACTATCCTAGAACAGGAGAAGTGGAATGAGTTGTTTGAATCTGAAAACTTAATGCATCCAGAGGCTGTGTATGAGTTTTATGAAAATATGAGCAAGGTGAAGTTAAGTGGGAATCGGTTCATGCTAAAGAGTTGAGTCAATGGACAAGAGGTGGTAATTACTGATGATATTATAGCAGTGCATTTGGGTATTCCTGCTTGTGGATTTGGGAACTATGGAAAGGGGGAAAGACCCAAAATGCCTGAGATCAATCCTTTAAGCATTTTAAAAGAAGTTTAGTGGTAATGAGGCTCTGACCAAGGTTAAATCAGTCAACGTCAACTCGATGACAGATGAGAATCGGTTGTTGTTTTCTCTGATGGTTCGAGGTGTTGTTCCCAAATCTTCAAGAAAGAATGAAGCCAATGGTCTGGATCTGACTATCATGGAGCTACTGTGTCAGAATAAGGAAGTCAATTTGCCCCTGTTAATGATGTATCACATGTTATATGTCAAATATCACTTGAGTCATGCTTTGTCTTATGGGATTTGGCTGTCCAAGATACTAAAGAATATGGGCGTTGTAAAACTGAAGGACAATCGTCAACCCCATAAGACTAGCAACTTTGACGAGGGATACATGAAGCTGATCGAATTTAAGAAAGTGAGAGGTGAATGGAAGAGATTTGGATCAGCTCAGGGAGCTGGTTCATCAAAAACTGTTCTGGCTGCACAGAATGTTCAAAGAATTCAAAGGAGATCACTGTTCTGGAGGAGAAGCTGGCTAACCAGGAGACGATGATTGCTGACCTTAAAGCTGTCCTGGACTTTGCTTTGGCTACCTTCAAATACGTGGCCTCTTTCAATCTCACAAAATAAACCAGCCCTGTTCCTTATTATCTCTTCCATGATTTAGCCTTTATCTTGCTTTGAACATCTCATGTTTTAAATTCTAGCAGTTATGGTCTGTACTATTTGCCTTTCTTGATTATGCAATTATGACTTTCTGTGTTTATCTTTGCATATTCTCCTAAAATAGGTGTCACTTGACATGAAGGCTGATGACAACTCATTTTGCAGGTGGCTTGTAGTCTAACCTTTTTGCTGATGTCAAAATGGGGAAAGGGAATGGATGATCACTTAGTTATTCTTATTGTGCTTTTTAGTCTTGTTTAATGTTTGACGTATCCTCCCTTCTGAGTTGCTTATGCGATTCTGTCTATAGTTTACTTTGATGTCTTTAAGTGCTCTTTATTTGATTTATCTTGTTCTCTGGTGATCAAATGTAATTGTCTATGCTCCTTAACAGGTTCGAATGAGACTATTTTGAGCATAAAGGCTCATCGTGTTTATAGGAACATGATCTATTGTGAACTTCTGTGAGACTATACTGCCATGATCATGTCTATTTAGCATCCAGAACAGGAATCGTTAATGTTAATCCAAGGATGTTGAGAACCTTCAGGTATGGTTTTCTGAATTGACTCATTCAGAAGAAGTGGATCATGAAGGTATGAGTTGTCTTGGTCATTAGATATATTTGTCCTATACTTTTATGACCATCATTGTTTGCCAACATCAAAAAGGGGAAAATTATTGAACCGTGTGATGTTTTGATGATGACAAACAGTAAAGCACTAATGATTTACAAGTTTGATGATGCGCAGGTGCAATGTACAAGCTTGGAGGAATCTGATGGATGCAAGATTGCATATCAAGGAAGTAATCAAACTTCAAGTCAAAGATGACAACTCAAGTAAAATACACCAATACTATAAGATGGAGCTGTAGATTTGTAAAGTAGTGTAAAAGTGTGTTGTAGACAGGTTAGTACTCTTGTCTATTAGTTGTAGTAGTGAGCACACAAGATTTGAATTACCTTGAACATGTTTTCGAAAAGAACCTAACCTTGATTAAGAACTGGTTCTTGTCACAGTGACAGTCCTGTAACAGAATCCTGATTTTTCGGGTAGTGGTTTAAAAGAGATTTTCGGTGTTTTAAATTAGATATTCATCTCAGAAAATTATCTTTTAATCTGCAGAATGTTTTAAACGAGGTTGAGTCGTAGGGTTTTACAAAAACGATTAATCTTTCAACAAATTCCTATTTTTGTGTGATAGTGGCTAGGCTGTTTTTTCTACCGAAACAGTTTCAGGTTTAGCCACGGTCTCCATGACTCTATCTCTCCATGAAATTTTGTTTTAACTATTTAGGAAGATCGAAAACATTCTCATCACTATCGATTCACAAAGTACAAAAATTGCAAAGGATTTTTCAAGGTGATCTTGTGAAATCCAAATTTGGTGAAACAAGAGGTTCGATGTTTTAAATGATAAAGGTATACTTGAATCCAATGTGCTCATAGCTATGCTGATCAAAAAGGTATCATTCTTAATCATCGTTTTTGTCTGTAATTTTTTTTTTGTTTATAATAATCACTTATGGAGTGGATTGTTGCGTAGAGAAACCTTGTCCTAGGTTGATATTGGCGACTATAGCACAGGAGGTGTTTGTATTGTAGTTCTCCTTGCCTTAGGGTAGACTACGTGAATGGGCTTGTAATAGGGTTATAAGTTTGGAATCTTACAATAGAGTCTGTAAGCTAGAGGTGATAGATTGTACTTAGGGATATAGTACATTTGTAAAGATTCGAAAAATATGAGATAATTTATTTTCTCAAAAAATAACAAAAACAGTATGTTATTGAATGCCGTAATATATACAACGGGGTTATAAGATTCGTTTGTCAAAATCATGAAAACAATATGGTAATGACCCGAAAAATTCCGTAAAATTTAGTTTCACGATAATTAATTTGAATAGTAAAGAATCGTACGATATAATTTATTTTGCGGGGTTAAAAGGATATACAATAAGAAAAAAAATATAAAATATGAAAGAAATGCAACCCTAATACGCAAATATAGAGAAATACAGATTTAATATGAAAATACTGTATTTATATAAAAATGACCTAAAAATCTAATTTTGACACATATTTTTCTTTGTGTCAATTTCTACTACACCTAAATTAAATTATTTACCCACTAATTACCCACTAAATACCCACTAATTATTCACTAAAACTATCTTAATTGATTTAATTTTTTATAAATACAAGCTCTCTTCTCCTTGAAAAACTGCTCACAAACATAAAAACACTTCTTGCCATGCAAGAGAAGAGATAAGCAAGAGAAGAGAAGAAGGAGAGTTTGAGGAGAAGAGGAAAAGTTAAGGTTATAAGACGACGAGAAACTTTCATAATTAATACGAGAAGGTGATCATCTTGTTTAAAAATTTTATGGAAACTCATAGGCTCTGTCATAAATTCCAATTTTAATATATGTTGAATCCTCACATGTCTAATTTTTGATAAAAATTATAGATCATGATTTAGATTAGTGAATCTTAAGATATAAATCAAAACGTGCAGATATATTAATCTGTAAAAATTGTTTACCAAGATCACTTTGTGAATTGATCTGGAATTACACAGAAAGATTTAGAAAGCAAACACTATATTAATTGAAGGCTCTTGAAGTCTAATTTCTAGAACAGTTTAAAAATCTATATTTGGATTTGGATTTAAGGAGTTATGAGCTGATTAGTGAAGAAATGTCAAACTATTTGATCTAGCAAAAAATATAAATTAAATGAATAAACTGCTATTATTGGTAGGGTTGAGTAATAGAAACTTTAATTCAATGGAAAGATTATGAAGTCTATTTTATGTGAAATTTTACGAAATGATTTTTGGAGCTGTATAAGAGAAGTTATAGATTTAAATGTATCAAAGCATCATGTTGGACAAAATCAAAAAATGAACCGTTTTAACCTCGAAACAACTCCAAATGTTCACAAACACTTCTAATGATGATAAGTATATAAAATCATCATCATGGACTATCAAAATAAGTATCAAAGACTTTTCTCAAAGCTTGGCATCACCACATAACATCACTATGACGGTTTTTCAAGAAGTACGAATAATTATACTCAATTTCATAACGTGAACAATCATTCACAAGGGTATGTCTTAATACGTATATCCTATTATATTATAGGACTTGGAGACGCTGCTCGTCGTCACTTAAGGATGAGGCTAAACGCGTGCACGTCAAGAACTGTGATGAAAGATAACGTTTAGAATCATTGTGTGTGACGATACGTATTATTATACCATAAGTATAATAATACACATTGGAATATTTGGATATAGTCACTAAATGTGGCTGAAGTAAAATACTGACTGCAACTGCTGTGTGCTCTATTCTGAGCGCCGTGGAATGTTGTTGCATGGTGTGTGTTATGTCTTATTTGCAGGTATAATGAGGGTGAATGTGTGAAAGGAGTGTAAATCCATAATTGGTGAGATAACTCCGTGTATAAAGCACAAAGAGCGTTGTGTCTGTCACATATGTTATATAGTGACTTGGTGGTGACATTCTTCCATCGACCTTTTGGAATGAGGGTATCTCACTGCAGGAGACCTGGGCTCTGGATTGGCTGATCCCCTTACGCATCCCTTTTGCTAAAGCTGAATAAAGCTTATGTATGAAATTGAATAAGTCTCGCCAAGGGCACAATTATAACGTTGAGGGTATCTATTGTCTGTTGTCTCTGTGTGATTGATATAATGGTCAGTATAACAAAAACTTGAGTGAACTGTTGAGTGTAGCAGTGCGTGAGACTTGGACTAGGGACCTATCATGTCACAATGTCATTGTCTTAGTTTGTTTGATACGGAGGTCTTCACTGTCATTACCATAAAGGGTATAACGGTAGTAAATGACATCTATAATGTCTGGAGTGTCGATGGACGCATGGTTTCGAGCGATCTTACGTTGTCTTAAGTGTACTTATGTGACTAGGGTGAATCATTGGTCTGTTTGGGATGATAATTGTGAATGCCAGATTGACATGATAATTCCAGAGTACTATAACAAAGGATGTAAGTGATCATTTTTCTTTTCTTTTATTACCTTCTTCTCTCGTATAACCCCTGATAAGGGGGCTGACACATTATTGAACTCCTATAGCTCACGGTTACTTTCTTTCTTTCTTTCTTTCTTTCTTTCTTTGTCTTCTTCTTCTTTTTGATACAGGAGCAAGACTTGAAGGAGAAGTGTGACCTAAGATTTAATGCTAGTTGTAGCTTATGTATGAAAGGTGTTCTGATCTTAGAAAGAAATGTAAATTGCGCTGCAAAAGTGATATTCTGGGTTATGAATAAGTGCATCAAAAATTTCTAAACTAATGATGTATAAGTGAACTTAGCTTAATTCTTATCACTAAGTCAGGAAGTAAAGTTTTTGCCTAACTGAGGCGTTTGGTCCAGCGAAAGTGACATCATATGTATCATTATTAAGTAATGAAAAGTCGGGGTGTTACAACATTGTTGTGCCTCTACACTGGATGTAACTCCCTGACTTCATTGCGGATGAACCAGTATAAACTCTATGTTTTTATGTTTCTGCACTGATCATCATTTTCATAAACAGGAACTGAACTGAATCATCTATGAGAATCGACTCATTTGAATTATAGTCAACTGTTTAAGTAAAATTTGAAAATTGGAAATACTCAATTCATCCCCCCCCCCCCTCTCCGAGTGTTTCTGTGACTAGGAATTAATAGCTACTATACCCTGTCTTCTACTTGTCAAACCGCCGTACTTGATGAGCGTAGACCATATAAGTCGTGGATGTGAACTAGTCGACAACCTAAACGACGCTATGATACCACTTGTAATGCCCCGGATCCTCACAGATCCTTGCTAACAAAATAATACAATCTTCGGGCGCTACTAATCAATTCCAAACCTCACAAACCACAAGCAGCGAAAATGGACCCAAACTACAACTCAGTCAGCAGGGTAATCTCAAATATAGAAATCCAATGATTTTAATATTTTTAATCCTCTGAGCTCCTATTTCTGATCAACCAATCTTTCACACGTTAACCTAAAAACAAATTTAACAAAACAAAGACAATAATAGAAGAAAAAATGAGCACAAACTTTGTAGTAATTATAACTACTAAGAGGGCCACAGAAAAGGCATTTCAAGAAAAGCACACTCAATAAGTCAAGGTTGCCATGACGAGTCAAGAAATACTAGAATAAAACCAGCGGTCGATAGTAACTCGAAAATTATACATTTTTCAGTACTTCAATCCTTTGCCCAAAACCATTTGTGCACTCTGCAAAGTTGGGACCCATCCATGGGGGCTCAATAGAATATACACCACATGAGATGTTAGCCGTGAAATCCGTCTACTGATGAACCATAGGTCATGACTCTCCATCCACCTCCGACAAAAATGGGCAATAATCACTCAGACCATCATGTCCATAAAATCCATAGCTTTTTGAAACTCACACCAGGCCACAAGAAGCAGAGGAAAGCCATGCAATTGGACTCGTATGGCGGAACACCAAGAAAAACATCAATTAAACTTGACCATGACATGCCATCAAATGTTTTGACCTGGCAATGATAAACTTGCAAAGAAAATCACAGGGACAAGTAGGATGAAAAATAAAGTAGAAGATGATCAAGGAAACAAGAAAAAGCAAAGGAACTCAAGCCAACAAGAGAGGGAGAATAGCCAAAGAGACTTAAGCCAATAAAATAAGAAGTCATCATCATTACATACCCAAATACAACGTTGGCAATCCGATAATGGAAGCGATTATCGAAAACTTATTCACTTCTCTTTTCTTTCGCACGATAAGCCAACTTGTTTGATTGTTTGTAATCATGAAGGTAGCAACCATAACACCGATCTATTTAGGACTCCGGAATAAATCTAATTCAACTATTCAAACTCCTTCATTAATCAAGAACTACACAATTAAGCTCAAGATGTTGGCAACAACTTAATAGCCTAGAACTAGATAACATGAACAATATATTTTTGCAAGAGTTTCAAGGGAATAGGAAGTAATTCAAGTTTGTAAGTAGGAAACAAAACCATTAAATTATAACTTTTGATCAATTTTATCAAGAATTGGACGAAGTGGTTAGATGTGGCTTGAAACCCCAATAATTTTAACGAATTGAACCAAGGGATACCAACACTTGAGATTAACAGGTAAATGATGCAAGTCGTATACAAGGTAGATTCAAAACAATTAAGCTTTGAAGGTTCCAAGGAAGCCGAACTCATCATCGCACACAAACGGGAAAAATATCAGATCTAGAATGACTTATGATTCAAATTAATCATGATCAGAATAACTTAGGGTTTAAATTAAACATGATGATGGAACCCTAGATCTCAAGCAACAAAGCTGACATATAAGTGAATACTTACTCTGGTAAAATTATTGTGGTTTATGTTGGTTCCGTCTCTTGAACTTGCAGAAGAATTACGGGAAAGAATGGCTTTGTCCAAGATATTATTAACCCAATGATGGACACAACAGAGCAAGCGAGCAATGCAAAATAAAGAGAAAGAGAAATGCTAATAGTGAGAATGAGAGGGGAGGAAGGTCTAGTTTATTCCTCTGATTTTAGCAAAAAGGCGACGTGTAGACTTAAAGAGATGATACGTGGATATCTTGGTTCTGTACACTTTTCTAGGCTAATTTCATTTGTTTAGTGTGTTTTGGGTCATTTTTCTTATTGTTTTAGTTTAGGTTTGTATCTTGGATGTTAGTACTGCTCTTTGTATGATTTTTATGCAGATATGACCGTGTGAAGAGAGATTTTGATGTTTGATGGAAATGAAGCTATGTGTTTGAAGTGATTATAGAGATTTTGAAGTCCTTGATGAAGTTTGGATGCGAATCGATGAAGCTTTTGATGATATTTTGGGTTATGAAGATGTGTTTAATGCATTGGAAGACGTTCGTGATTGTTTCGGATCATTTTGAAGATGTTTTGGTGATTTTATGAAGTGTTATGATCATTCCAAACTTGAACATGATCGTTACAAGAGCAAAAATTAGTCAAGGAAGTATTTCTGTGTTGGTCACGATCATGACCTTACCTGTCACGATCGTAACGGTCCTTAAATTTGATCCAAAGGAGAGCAGCCACGATGGTCACAATCGTGATGGCCCTATCACACATCATCAAAATCATTCACATTCTTTCATAATTCGTCCAAGTCCAAACACATCATCCAAACACAATTCAAGTGATTCCAATAACAAATTCAAACCGAATTCATCCAAATTTGAAATCATTCGAACCAAAACCCTAACTTTCTTATTTTCTCATCAAATCATCCCCTTTAAAATACTTCTATAGACTAGGTGATCATCGTTCAAGGCTTAGAAGGAGTTGGTTTGGGGTCATGTGGGGTGTTTGAAGTTGTTGGAGTTATTAGGTTTTGGGAGGTCGGTTTGAGTTTGAATTTGTTGTGGCTTGTGTTTGTTCGAATCTTGAATACACAAGGTCAAGGAGAAAGTCCACAGTTGGGAATACGGAGAGGGGTCGTGCACAACGACAACAAGCCGAAGAGCAACTCACCTCATACCCGTTGAGGATCCAATTCCATCAACAACACCATATTGATTGTAATGAGGTGTTGAAGACTAGGAAAATGGTACAGACAAGGTGGTTAGATAAAAAGTATGTACAGATATAGGGATTTAATTAAAAAGAGTTGGAATGGATGGGTGCTAAACTTGGATGGAACAAGTTTATGACAAAGAAGTGGAAAACATATGAGAAAGTTACTTTGGAAGTGTTGAGTACCTTGTTGGTGCACATCAATCCAGAGGATTTTCAAGATTTGGACATAGCTGATAATTCGAACATTACATTCCAGTTGGCAATTGAGCCAAGGGAGATGGCTTTGTGGGAGTTTGCCAAAGCTTGTGGTATAAAGAATAAAGGGATGAAGAATGTGACTGAGACCTTCAGTAATGAAGATTTGCACATACTCTAGGAGAAGCCGACTGAGGAGAGACGACATACCAAGAATGCCAAGTTGACACAGCTTCTTAGTAAATATATATTGTTCACACTATGTAGATATATATACCATTTGTGCTACGAAGAGGAGCACGGGAGCTGTAACTCATGATGAGATGCTCCTTTATTCTACCATGCTAGAGAGGAGAAAGGTGAATAGTACAGCTCTATTGGCATAGCATTTGATGGATGTAGCTGAGCACAAGACGGGTGCCATCATGGTTGGAGGTTTGATTACTCCCCTTGCGGAGTATTAAAAGATTGACTTATCTCATTTGAGTCTTGTAGATAATAGCTTAGGAGACATAGGCAAGGAGATCTTGAAGAACACGCATATGTTCAAGAAGGTTGGAGATCATTTTTACTATTTCTTACGGGACAAGATGAACTCTCCAGGTATTAGAATGCCACATCCTAACATGGCTATCCAAGACCCTGCTAATTGGAGGTTCTCTAAGGATGATGGAGCCTCTTCTTTTGCACCACCACCAGTTTCAGATCTGCCACAGGATGTGGAGATACTTGATGCATATGTTTCTGAGCTAGTTGACTACTCTTATTATCAACTAGGCTTTATACTTGAGTATGAAGGTGGAGACGAGCAGCATCACTTTGAGCATCCTAATTATTATGAGCCACCTTCACCATAACTTGATGATTTTGATTGGATATGGGCTATATAGAGTATGCAAGTGACCCAGAGGATCATGATGGATGAGCAAAGGAGGCAGAGAGATGAAATCAGACGCCAGTGAGAGGAGCTGTAATGTCAGGGAGAGCATCTTGATCTCATGGATGAGTGTTCACAGGAATTGGTAGTCACTGTTATATGTATTGAGCAACCGCAGACCAGCTTTTTCTAATAGTTCCTCAATGGGATTATCATCCTCCTTCACCACCACCTATGTGATTTAGAGATATTAGTCCTAGGTTATGATGCTTATGTACTTAAGAATAAGAATAGATGAGGTTTGGGGGTGCAATATGTTTATCTCTGTTGTCATTTTCGTTTCTGGTTGTTGAGTTAGTTCCTTATTTCAGTTCTTTAGTCATAGTCAGTATCTTAATTTGTTATATTAGTTTCTCATTTCCATTTTCAACTCAATTGTGTCGTTGTACTAAAGCATTTTTTTATTAACGTTATTTAGTTATGTTTATGATTAATATGGTTTTAGTTGATGTTTTCTTTTTATAATAATTCAAATCAAGAAAATAAATTTTAAATTAGTTATACAAATTTAATTTAATTAAAAAACTAAAATTTTAAAATAAAATAAAATTAATCAAATAACCTTAACAAATTTAGTAATTGGATTATTTTCATTGAAAATATTTCATAATTAAATTAATTGAGTTAAATACTTAGATTAAAAGAAAAAGAATCATATTAAGTTAACACGGAAGATACAAATCAACTTAATAATTCTAACAAAGGTATTTAATTAAGTTAATAAGATAATATATTATATGATAAGAAACAGATTTTATTTAAACTAATTACTCTAATCGATTTTTAACCTAAAAATAATATTTAATTAAAATAAATAAAGATAATTATAATCGACCAACCAAAAAGATAATCAATCAATTACAAATAAATTATGAGAAAGTCAATTAGTTACAATTATATATTTTATATATTTTTAAAATTGCTGATATAAGTTTTTTTACTATCTTATCATAGTCAAGAAAATTCTTATGATATTCGATATTTTTTAACCATTCCTATAATTCATGGAGGGTTAGGCTAATTTAAATCCAACTTATCTTATAAATGATGGGTCATGCCATAAAATATTTCTCTCACATCTTTAAAATTTAACTTGCTTGTGATTATCATTTATCTTGTGTCTAATTTTTATTTTCAATTCTCAATATATACATGTATGTCTTTATCATTTTGTTATACACTTTTGTAAGGTGATTCTATTGATCTTGTTGGAAGGAAAAAGGGTTTCTTTTGCTTTTTCGTGTGCAGATTGCTTCATTCAAGATGTCTCAAGAGCAACATTCAATTCCAGAAAAAGAGAAAACAATTGAGATGATTCAAGAGAATATGAAGAATTGTTATAATCAAAGGTATCTTTCTCTATTGTTTGCAAGAATGAAAAAGATGGAGGAAGCCTTATAAAGCCAAACTGATAGAATTGATTTCCTCTCAATGATTCTCAAAAATTCCTAAGGAAACAATTAAAGAAATGCAAGTAAAGATGGATAAACTATCACTTGGGCATGATGAGAGTTTTTTTGCGGAATCAACCCAAGGCCCTCCTTAAGGTTGATTTAATAAGATAACTTGTCCTCTTTCTAATCTTCTTTGTTATTTTTCATATTGAGGACAATGTGTAGTTTAGGTTTGAGGGTATGACTAATAATTTAGGTTACATTAGTTTTTATTTTTGCCTTTATTTTTAAAGAAAAACGGAAAATTTTATTTAATTTTTATTTTCATCCAAATAAAAATAAATAAGGATGTGTGTAAAAAGTCGTAAAAAATTTTAAAAAAAGAGAAAAGGATGAGAAAAGAATTGTATGAAAAAAAAAAATTATTATGAGTCATTTGTTTTTAAAACCATAGATTGAGCAATGTAATATAATGATTTTATTTCTTTACGATCAGTTACAGTAGTATATGTAGTTTGGATATCATTTTTTAAGGAAGTCATGAGTCCTTGTTAATGTTATTGTTTTTCTATTTCATAAATAAATTGATTTCTATTTGCAAAAAACCTTTATTATGGATTCTCTCTAATTTGTAACGGTTTTATGGGATTCTCTCTAAACCTTTAGTTTGACTAACTCATGGGGGTGTGTAAAAAAAACATAGCGCCTACTTACCAAAGCAATGCAAGTCACATATTTTTGAGGAAAAGCTTAACACAAATGTGGGGAGCTTTCCTTTATATTCATCAAAAAGATGTTCCCAAAGGAGCCAACTAGAGATGTGAGAAATATAAAATCTTAAAATTATATGTTTGATTTCACCAGTGTGCTATACAATGCAATAAAAAGAAAACAAATATGATGAAAAAAAGCAACATTAACTAAGGGTATGAGAGAAATCCTAGAAAGAAATTCGTTAGAATTGATGGGCATGACTCCGACAAAGCTAAAGGATAAAGTTATTGCGGGTGACAGCCACCTCAGGAAGTGGTCGAGCCTTAGCAAACTATGATTTCAGATGTATTTAGTTTTGCGGGTGATAGCTACCTCAAGAAGTGGTCGAGCCTTAATGAGCCTAAAGATTTTTCAAATGTTTTTGTTTTCATGCAAAATAAATGATTTTAGGATGATGGATGACTGTGGTGATGTCCGTTCCACTTATGTTAGTATAGTTGATTGTTTGGTATATTAATTACATTATTGCTCAGCTATGGTTGTTTTTGTTAGTTTTTCAAAGTTTTCATCTTTGTCTTTATTTTCTTCATTCCTAGTTCTTGTTTAGGGACAAGGAAAAGTTTGGTTTTGGCGGAATTTGATGAGCATAAATATACTAATCGTTTTCTAGGCTATTTTTCTTTTTAGTGTGTTTTGAGTCATATTTCTTATAGTTTTAGTTTAGTTTTATATCTTGAATGTTCATACTGCTCTTTGCATGATTTTTATGCAGATATGATCGTGTGAAGAGAGGTTTTGATGTTCCATGGAAATGAAGTTATGTGTTTGAAGTGATTATAGAGATTTTGAAGACTTTGATGAAGTTTGAATGTGAATTGATGAATCTTTTAATGATATTTTGGGCTATGAAGATGTGTTTAATGCATTCAAAGACGTTCATGATTGTTTTGGATCATTTTGAAGATGTTTTGATGATTTTATGAAATGTCACGTTCGTTCCAAGCTTGATCACTACCGTTTCAGGAGCAAAAATTACTCGAGGAAGCATTTAAGTTGGTCACGATCGTGACCATACCTATCACTGTCGTGACGGTCCTTAAATTTGATTGAGAGGAGAGCGACCATGATGGTCACGACCAAAGACACAATGAAAGATTTAAAGATGTTAGATCGAGATATAAAACAACAGGAACACACAATTTAACATGGGAAAACCCGAGCGTCGGAAAAAAAACCTACAAGAACACCACCACAAATCATGGTAGCAAAGCACTATGTGAAGAGAGGATTATAAAGCGTATTAGATCACAACTCAAACCCTAAAAACTTGATATGGACATATAATAACATTGATGTATTTATATATCCATAAAAGATATGATTATAATTAATCAGATCTCGCAGTCGATGCCTACGGTATGGCCCATGCCATCCACGCATGGCCTGGCATGGGTCGTGCTCAATGAACTCAGGTCATCAGGACGCACGATTGTGCCCCTATGCACGGCCTGTATAGGGATTCAGGGGGAGAGCACAAGGAGTGAATTCAACACCCCAAACCGGACGTGAACAACTTACACATTATAGGTTTTTCACATATATAGGCTGTTCTGTTTTTTACACAAATGCCAATATGGGTAAGCAACTCATCACATAACTTCAACAATCTCATCATTTATGTGTGAGTACCATTTACAAGACCCACTCCCCCTTGAGTTTGAATCCATGGGCTTTTCCCTACCCATATCTTGGACTGGGCCACCTGCGCACCTGATCAACCCACTTTGCGGGGGATACGACGCAACCAGAGGATCCTTAACTTGTGCACCTTCTGGGCCCACCACCTTCAGGCCACCTTGCCCTGCGCTCTAGGCTTGTCTGTCTCTTGTTGTGGAAAGTTGGTGTCTTCCCTCTATGCGGTATGGGCCTCCCGCATTCCGGGTCTTCCGACCCCATCATAATCCCTTGACATTTTTCTTCTGCGCATTCTGGGCCTTACCTGCTATCTAGGCCCACCGCGCTCTATCCAGTCCCACGAACCAAACCATGGGCGCTAATATCAGAGTAAGAATTCAGGGAGAGGGCCCAAGAGGTGAGTTCAACACCTCAAATTAAGGATGAACAACTTATACATGTGAATCGGATCCATCTTTTAACACAAAAGTTATGGCTAATAGGTTATGGGTTTTTCATATATATAAACTGTTCTCTTTTCTATACAATGTCACTAATCAACTCACCACATAACCTCAACAGTATGTGCGTTGTTTTGTATGTATTTTCTTTTGTATGAAAATCATCTACATAATTTGACAACTAAACACATCATAACCCTAGATTCCGTTGTACATCCCTATCAATTGATTTATATATTTACTTATTGAAGATGCCCGTGATCTGAATTCTTGGTCATTCACTATTTTTAAGGAATGTCCCTGTGAAAGAATAAACAGGAGAATTCAGGATTTCCATGCGTAGTTCTTTGCCTTGAAAAACGTGTGTGTAACTGTTCACGTTTCATCGGTGATGGTGTATTCCTTGATGCGCAGAAAAATCTGACAAAAGATGACGAGATATTATCAGCAGGAAAATTGTGAGCCGAAACAGGAATCAATCACCACTTGGTTCACACACACCGGAGAAACGTACAACATTCTACAGGTGTCACCCTCTAGTTTTGCATGGCAACCTGCAGTGTTCATCTCTGTTCCATCAACTCATCAACTCATCAACTCATTCTCTTCAAATTCTCTCATTTTTCTTCTTCATTGAAGCTTCAAGCTAGCATCTCGATCATCTGAAACATGGACTCTTTATCAACAGTTGTGTTTTTGGTAGTCCTGTTGTTGTTGGAGGGTGCAGCTGGTGGTCGGGCGAGGAGGTTGGATCCGTTTCGTGATATGGGTATTCGGATGTCGACTGAGCAAGATGATGCGGTGGATGATGATGATGTTGGAACCAGATGGGCTGTTCTCGTTGCTGGTTCAAATGGGTATGGAAATTATAGGCATCAGGTATTGTCTTTTGACTTCTTTTTTCCTATTGGTGTTGGATGCTTGTTTTCGAAGTAATAGTCTCTCTATTATCATCAACGGGGGTAAGAGTGTATACCTCTTGCCCTCCTCGGACTCTGATTGCTCCGACTTGAAGGGAACACCTGGGCGGCGGTTGTTGTGTCGGATGCTTGTTGGTGAAATTAGAGGGTGAATTTGATTTGTTAATGACGGCGGTGCGTGGTGGTTGCAGGCCGATGTCTGTCATGCGTATCAGATACTAAAGAAAGGAGGGTTGAAGGAAGAGAACATAGTGGTGTTCATGTATGATGATATTGCAAGTAATCCGCTCAATCCGAGGCCTGGCGTCATCATCAATCACCCACAAGGTGCTGATGTTTATGCTGGAGTTCCGAAGGTTAGTCACCTTTGTACATTCAGCTTATCGTAGAGAAGTGTCAATTTTACTTATATGCGAATATGGCTCCTTAATGTAACGGGGACCAGCAGCACTTATGTGATAAGTTTGTTTCGCATGTATGGTGAAGGTGTGTTAACTTGTATTTCTATCATCTGAGCCTTGTCTTTCGGCAAAGCTGATGGCATTGCTTGCTTCTTTCGCTTATAGTAGGAGTTTGCTTCTGTGAAGCCTTTGTTTTTTCTTTCAGCTGAATAGCTTCTTCCTTATCATTCTACATAGGTGGCCATACCGCCATACATCAAGGATCATGACACATTTTAATTTCCCTGAAATCAGTTACCAATCTGGTAGGACACAATCACATTAGGGTCTTTTTATCTGAACTGAACTTTTGAAACGCTCGGATGGTGCATACTTAAGGTTAAGTATGATCTAGGCCGATGGGTCTTCTCCCACCACATTCCGGTGAGACCATCAGCCTACAAGGAATATAAAAAAAGCATAGAAAAATAAATCGAGGTATTTGATCAGGAAATTCTCTTTCGAGAAGTGCTATAACATTCTCCTGAATACGTGACAGGATGCTTTTCTGCAATGCACAATGAAAGGCATTCGTTTTTTCCTTTTCTTTTTTATAACTATTGTAAGGATTAAGTGTTGTGATTTAATCCTCGAGACAATCTCAGAATTATAATCCAGCTGACAATCGATCAATTCATAAGCACAATTGATAAATAACAAGAACGAAAACACGACACTAGATTTACGTGGGAAAGAAAAAACCCACGGGAAGAGGAACTCACTAATCAAGGAGTCAGATTACAGTGATTTTCTTTTAAGATCGTTTTCTCCTATGTATCGATCTTTGGAAACCCTAATTTCTCTCTTTCATATTTTTCTACAAAATAAGATATATTTATAGGGGACAAAAAATCAACAAATCAATGCCAAAAATAACAATCTCCACCTTTGACATTCATTTTATGATCCATACCAGAGCAACTCACTAGCGAACTCCCGCGTCACAGCCTGGCACGTCCTTGCGTCCCCCTTCGTGTGGTGGGGATGCTCCACCACAAACTCAGCATGAAGAAACATTGATCAAGTCTAAGCATCGCTCAAACTTGATCTTGGGAACTATCTTGGTAAGTATATCTGCCGCATTCTTCTTTGTGTGAACTTTTTGTAAATCTACAACCCCGGAATTCAACCACTCTAATCTTGTGATAACGAACATCGATATGCTTCGTCCGAGCATGGTATACCTGACTCCTTGCCAAGTAGATCGCATTCTGACTGTCACATAACACGCGAACACTTTTTTCCTGCTTGAACCCAAATTCCTCAACAAGATACTTCAATCAAAATGCCTCTTTTCCACCCTCTGTTAATGCCATATACTCTGCTTTCGTGGTAGTCAACGCAACCACATCCTGCAATGTCTGGTCTGGTACAAACCATGGCATACATTAGGCATCCAACCGCATTATCATACGGTACAAGAGACATGTGCTCCACCTCTTCTTCTGAATCTGGACACATCTGAGCAGATAACTTAACTGCTCAACTTAAATTGTGCACCTAAAGGAGTGGAAGCAGGTTTTGCATCTCTCATATTAAACCTCTCGAAAACTTTTTCAACGTAATCCTGTTGGGTCAACCACAACTTCTTCGTTGCTCTTTTCTCTTCTAATCTCCATACCAAGGATCTTCTTTGCAGTACCAAGATCCTTCATCTTAAACTCTTTGCTTAACATCTTCTTCAACTGAAGAATGTCCTTCTTGCTGTTAGCAGCAATGAGCATATCATCCACATATAAGCTGAGCAACAAAACAGAGCCATCACCACAAAAACGGTAATAGACACAAGGATCATACTCACTTCGAGAGTACCTATGCGTCACCATGAACCCGTCAAACCGCTTGTACCACTTCCTAGGTAACTGCTTTAGGCCGTACAACGATCTCTTCAATCTGCAGACCAACCCTTCTTTGCCCGGTTCCATAAATCCCTCAGGTTGATCCATGTAGATGGTCCCCTCAAGATACCCGTGAAGAAATGCTGTCTTCACATCCATCTGCTCTAGCTCCATATCATATGTTGCTACCAATGCGAGAATCAGTCCAATTGAGGTGTGCTTCACAACTGGAGAGAAAATTTCATTGTAGTCCACACCCTCCTGAGAGTATTCTTTGGCTACTAACCGAGCTTTGTATTTACCTCCCTCTTTGATTCTGAGCACCCACTTGCAACCAACTTGTTCCGAGCCCTTTTAAAGTGTCACCAACTCCCAAATCTTGTTCTTTCTTAATGACTCCATCTCTTATACCATAGCTGTCAGCCATTTATAGCGATCATCAGACTTAACAGCTTCAAAGTAACTGCCTGGTTCATTGTCACCAGCCACTAAAGAAAAGACTATCATATCCTCGAAACCATACCTCTCAGGCGCCTTTGAATTCCGCTTTCCTTTACCCAAGGCAATGTTGTAGGGCACCTGCTGCAGTCCTGGAACAATTGCAGTTTCCTGTTCCCTGTTGTGCTCCACCTGATCAGAATCACTAGAACGCTGATGATGTTGATCTGAAACATGCTTTTCTGACATTTTAGGAAGATCCGCCTGAATTGATTCCTTCCTCGTATCGTCAACTGCTTCCTTTTGCTTCACCATGTGATTCTCATCAAAAATCACATCCCTGCTTATCACCTTTATCTTTGCTACAGGATCCCACAACCTGTAACCCTTTACACTGTCTTCATATCCAAGAAAGATGCATTTCTTGGACCTTGCATCTATCTTAGACCTCTAAGAACTTTGCATATGGACATAGGCTGGACAACCAAAAATTCGTAACATAGAATAATCAACAAGTTTTTCTGACCATACCTTTTCTTGAATTCTGTGATCAATAGCTGTTGAAGGACTCCTATTGATGAGAAAACAGGCAATACTGACTGCCTCATCCCATAAACTCTTAGGCAAATCCGCGTTCAACCTCATACAATGCGCTCTCTCCAACAATGTTCTGTTCATCCTCTCAGCTACCTCGCTCTGCTCTGGCGTTTCCCTCACTGTGAAATGCCTCGTGATTCTTTCATCCTTGCAGAACTGTATAAACTGATCATCCTTGTATTCTCTCCCATTATCTTATCTGAAGTATTTCAACTTCTTTCCAGTTTGAGTCTGAACCCGAGCTTTCCATTGCTTGAAGATGCCGAACACCTCTGATTTATACTTCATGAAGAAAACCCAAACCTTCCTTGAGTAGTCATCAATGAAGGTGACAAAATACTGAGCTCCACCGTTCGAGATATCTCTGATACGTCTCCAGACATCAGAATGTACATAATCGAGCACATCATTGCTAGTATGGGATCCAGCCTTGAAGCTCACCCGCTTCTGCTTCCCATACACACAAAACCTGCAGAAGTCCAATTCAGAAGACTTGACACCTTTGAGCAATTTTCTCTTATGAAGATGTGACATACCTCCTTCACTCAAATGCGCAAGTCGAAGATGCCAAAGTTTTGTATCATCTCCATTGGACTCTCTACTAGATGAAACTGCAGCTCCACCTATCACCGTGCTTCCAATCAACTTGTACAGATTCCCTGTCCTTTCAGCCATCATAATTACCAGCGACCCTTTCAACACTTTCATCTTGCAATCTCTGATTGACACAACACAACCTGTAGTGCCCAAGGTTCCAACTGAGATAAGGTTCTTCCTAAGGTCAGGGACATACCGCACATCCCCAAGTGTTCTGACAATGCCATCAAACATCTTCACCTTCACTGTACCTAACCCAATCACCTTGCAAACCATGTCATTTCCCATAACCATGGATCCTCTACCGCACGGAGTCAGAGTATCAAACCAATCTCTTAACTGGCATATATGAAACGAGCATCCGGAATCCATGATCCACTCGTTCCTCGGATCATCACCTCGAGCTGCTAGTGCAATTTCATGGGACTCAGAAACTGCAGAAGCCACGTAGAGATCACCGTTGTTGTCATCTACACCCTTAGCTATACTTGCAGAGTCTGACCTCTACCTCTGTTCTCTGATTTCACCAAGTACCCTTCCCCTTGACTGGACCCAGAAGGACTCAGCTTGTTGACATCAAGAACTGTAGAAGTCACCTCCTCAACACTCAATTTGTCCTTACCAACAAGTAGTGTTGTCTTCAGGGTAGCATACGAACTCAAAATAGACTTTAATAGGATCAACGCCTGATCCTCCTCATCCTCAACATCCAAACTAGCTAATTACGTCACAAGCCGATTGAACTCGGTAGTATAATCGTTCAAATCTGCCCCCTCCTTCATCTTGAGGTCGAACAGATCTGTCTTCAAGTACAATTTATTTGACAACGATCTAGACTTGTACACAAATTCTAATTTCTCCCATATTTTTGCCGGTGAGACCTCAGTCAGAATCTGATATTTAACCTACGGCGCAAAACTCAATCTAATTGTGGATGCAGCCTAGGCTTCCAATTCCTCCCAGTCATCCTCTTTCATATCATTCGGTTTCTGTCCTTTCAGTGCCTTGAACTGTCCTTGTTGCACAAGAACATTCTTGATCGTATTTTGCCAAATGCTGAAATTGTTCTTCCCATCAAACGGCTCAATCTTAAACTTACCCTTATTCACCATTGTCTCAACTCCAGAAACAATAAAATTTTAGCTTTCAAAATATGTTTTTCGAATCAACTAGAAAACACCCCGATAAAAGACGAATCTTCGAAACCCAAATTCAATAAATCCCGAACTCCCCAAATCTCCTATCACTAAATTTCTCCAAAACACAAAATCAATTTGCCCTAAAAAACACCCAACCTCTTACTAACCACCACCACCACCAAATCTACCAACAAATCTGTCTCCCAAAAACGAATCTCTACGACGACGGACTCCTATGGCGGTTGGGATCGAGGCGGCGTGTGAGGCAGCGGCAACTCTCAGGAAGAGGGGAGAGGATAGCGAGATCGGGGTTCGATCTCCTCTGGCTGTCGATGGCAGATGTGAGCGGCGGCAGGGATCGAAGATCGGGGCGAGGCTGTGGCGACGAGTGGGGCGAGGCTGTGGCGACCAGTGGCTCAGCTACGGGGATGACGGCTTCGTTTTCCTCTTACTGCGGTTGGACCTGTGGCGGCGGTGTCGGACTCCAGGGGCAAAGCGAGCGGTGAGGTCGGTGTAGCGGCAACGATGGTTTGGCTGCGGGTACGACTGAAAAAGGACGGCGACGCTGGGAAGAGGCGATGGCGACTAGGTTGGTCGAGATCGAGGCGGCGCGGCTTGATCTCAATCAAAAAATTAACCCTTGACTCTGATTCCACTTGTTGCGATTTAATCCTCGAGACAAACCCAGAATTATAATCCAGCAGGCAATCGATCAATTCACAAGCACAATTAATAAATAACAAGAACGAAAAAACGACATCAGATTTCCGTGGAAAAAACCCTCAAAGGGAAGAAAAAACCCAAGGGAAGAGAGACTCACTAATTAAGGAGCCAAATTAAAGTGATTTTCTTTTGAGATCGCTCTCTCCTATGTATGGCTCTTTGAAAACCCTAATTTCTCTCTTTCATATTTTTTTACATAATAAGAATATATTTATAGGGGACAAAAATATCAACAAATCATTGTCAAAAATAACATTAAGGAATTTGATTACAGGTGAGCTTGGGAGATCATCAGCCGTGATGTTCATCTGTGTTTCATTAATGCCAACATCACTAATTTCCTTTCCATTTTATTTTGTTTTTGCTACTCATGTATGACTAAATCGTATGCCCCTAATGCTAGGACTATACTGGGGAGAATGTAACTGCGGAGAACTTTTATGCTGTATTGCTTGGGGATAAGAATTCTGTCAAAGGTGGGAGTCGTAAAGTTGTCTCGAGCAAGGCTGAAGACCACATTTTCATATACTACTCTGATCATGGCGGCCCTGGTGTGCTCGGTAAGTATTGGAAGTCTTTCTGTGCTTGTTAGACTACTTTCTTTTACACTTGGTGATTGAGTTTTCGAAAATGTATAGAACAAATTAAAGGGAATACTTACGTCAGCTAATTGCTAGTTCACAACTGTTATTCTGGCATTTTGCAGGTATGCCAAATTTGCCTTTTCTTTTCGCCAAGGACTTCTTGGAGGTGTTGAAGAGGAAGCATGCAGCTAAGAGCTATAAAAAAATGGTACTCGATATGCTATTTGCCAGACTAGTTGTCGATGGATTGTAGTAGATCCGAATTTATGCACCAATGACCAAATTTCCCACGGCCTGCAGGTCATATATGTGGAGGCTTGTGAGAGTGGCAGCATTTTTGAAGGTCTGATGCCGGAGGACCTGAACATATATGTCACAACAGCATCAAATGCTCAAGAAAGTAGCTGGGGAACGTATTGCCCCGGTATGGAGCCTGCACCACCAGCGGAGTATATGACATGCTTGGGTGACTTGTATAGTGTTGCTTGGATGGAGGATAGGTAAGTTACAAACTTATAATCTATGACAACCAGGTGTAGATCTCAAAGTAGATTTCAATATTGTTCCACGTCCTGGGAAGTTTCCGATGTCTGCTTCTATCATGGCACTTCGGGGGTGAACTGAAGTTCATATTTCCTCGTTCTTTTTCTAGCGAGTCTCACAACCTGAAAAGAGAGACAATAAAGCAGCAGTATCAGACGGTTAGTTCTTTTCCTCCTCCCATTTTCCATTTGGTGTCTGTGTCCACTTCTTCCAGCAGTATCAGATGGCCTTATCTGTTTATCCTATATGTAGATATGACAAAAGTTACTACTATGACGGCAGACTTGACTCTTTTTTGTGGCTGCTTGGCATACAAGTTTCGTCTTTAACCGAAACAAATGTAGATCAGACCTATATTTGTTTAATGGATATTGGATAAAGTCGTGTTTTACTCTATGAATCTATTTTAGGTTGAAGTATATGATTGTCTTTGTTGGTATGGGTGAAATATATGTTTCTCCGTTGGCTAGATGCTGAGGAAAAAAGTTATTCGGGTTTGGTAGCTCTTTCCATGTTGAGGCATTGATATGTCATCTATATATAGGTGAAGGATCGGACATCAAACTACAACACCTATACAGCGGGATCCCATGTCATGGAGTATGGAAACCGAAGTTTGAAAGTAGAGAAGCTCTATTTATACCAAGGGTATGATCCAGCCTCTGAAAATCTGCCTCCAAAGGGATTCCAACTTGATGTTCCCATAGGAGTGATCAATCAGAGAGACGCTGACCTGCTCTTCCTCTGGGAAAGAGTAAGCTTAATTTTATCATTGATTACTCAGCGCAAGCTGTTAGACATCCCAATTCTTTGTACCAAAGTTTGATTCTGAACGATTACTGTTTGTGTTGTGCTTGTAGCTGAGGAGATCAAAAGGAGGAGAAGAAAAGCATGAGATCCTCAAGGAGATAAGGGGCACGATGGAGCATAGAACTCACTTGGATATGAGTATAGAGCTCGTGGGATCTCTTATATCTGGACCACATAATGCTGCTTCTGTACTCAGTTCCATCAGGTGCCGTGGGTTGCCTCTAGTCGATGACTGGGAACGCTTGAAATCAATGGTGATTTCTCACTTCATGCTTGGCGCTGTGGTATCCAACATAGTGGAAGTGTTGGCGCTTTTACTAAGAGAATATTACATGGCTTGCAGGTTAGGATATTTGAGAGGAATTGCGGGTCACTGACTCAGTATGGCATGAAGCACATGCGTGTCTTCGCCAACATTTGCAACAACGGCATATCTCATTCCACCATGGAAGAAGCTTGTATTACTGCCTGTGCGACATACAATTCCAGGGGCCGGTGGCATCCTTCTGTTCAAGGCTATAGTGCATAGGGCACCATGTAGATCTCAGTATCAGTGCTAAAAACAATCTTGTGAATATGGTATGTCAAGTGTCAACACAGCTGCCCTCTTCTGCCTGTAAGGTTGATAATGTTGAAAAACTTAGTTATCTCTGAAAAGAGAAGTGTTAAAGTGGATAGTAGAGCTTTCTCTCCGGGTATCAATTTCTCATCTACTCTGTCTGATATGTGAGGTTCTTGTCCACCTCATCATGTAGAGAACAACAGATGTAGGGAGCGATTTCGAGCAGCCAGTCTTCTGACATTTCTAGGCCCCGTTGGCCGTTACCACAATGTCATCTTTAACAAATATCATCCTAAGAGCCTTGTCTTTGGAATATTGTTACTTTGTTTTCAGGTATAGGAAGCAGTCTATTTGTGTTGACAATATATCTCTTGGGTTTTGGTGCAGATTTGGTAAGGCATGGTAATCTTATGATATGCTATGATATGCAAGTGTCATATTTGGCTTTGACGAGGTGGTTTGAGTTTACTGTGCTGGTTCATCTTCGTTGGAATGGACTTCCATGATGGTGAAATGTAAGCTCTTGTAGTCATGTTTCTGGGCGC
The DNA here is from genome assembly GCA_035668315.1 of Drosera spatulata. Lineage (NCBI taxonomy): Eukaryota > Viridiplantae > Streptophyta > Magnoliopsida > Caryophyllales > Droseraceae > Drosera > Drosera spatulata. Next base: position 20,255 of record JAOVYX010016925.1, on the reverse strand, counting down.
TCTTTTGTAGTCGTGTTGTAATATCCCAAAACAAAGGTTTGATTTAAGGGTTTGATGAGACTATCCATATCAATAAGATGCATCTTTTTTTGATAACACTATCACTTTAGAATTTCACAGTTAAAACGTGCTTGACGTGGAGTAATGCTACGATGGGTGATCTCATGAGAAGTTTCTCAGTGTGTGTGGGTAAATCACACAAAAAGAATATGTGTTTGTTGGGGTCAGTTGTCAAGCTGGAAACCTGTTTTTGATAACAACCCAATAAGAGGATTTGTCAGGGACGTTACACGTGCACTTTCTGCCATGTGTGGATCAGTAGGTATGAAGTTTCGTGAGGAATTCTACAGTTTCATTCCTTTTTTGCTTGGCCAATTCTATGCAACGTTTTGTTTGAAGGGGCAGTACTGCTGACTGAGATTGATTACTAATTGGAGAAAGTCGGTTGCCATATTAGGCAAAGGACTATGACCAGTCAAAATGCAAACTTGATTGATGATTAGTTTTTGAGAAAATAGCATGAAAGTCCCATAAATAACCTAAAGGAAGGGGGGTGAATAGGTTATCTCAAAAAAAAGTTTTAGATAGTGCAGTAAATGTATGGGTTAATCTGCACTGTTTGAGTCTGCTGCAGTATTGCAGAAATTCTGTAGTTGAGGCTTTAACTTTGTAAAGCATGTCTCTTTGGACTTGAAGTTCTTTACAAACAGTTCTAGGAATGATAATCAGTGTGGCAAAGTAAATGACATAGGATTTTTATACTGGTTCAGACATCCGCTACCAACAACTAACAGAAACTTAGTCTAATCTTCCCTTGGTCATGACCGGTGTAGTCAGCCAAGAGGAGGTTCACTAGTTCTTGTTTCTTGTTTACAAGATTGCCCCTTTACAAGATCTTATTTGTTAAAGGATGAAGAAGCTAATCTTGCAGTTCTCTGCTGCAGTTATTGTTCTTCACTTGCAGACTACTGAACCTTCTTCACAAATCCTGAATCTTTTCAAGGCACAGCGAGTTTTCAAGGCTTTTCTTCTTTGAAAGCTCTCAATTAATGTTCAACTTTTCTCAAACTCATCAACCTTGTTCTTTGCGCTGTGAGTCCTCTTTTATAGGCTTAGAGAATCAGAACCCGTGACTGTACTATCTGATAGTGACAGCTTTATCCTCTACTGCAGTAGACTGACTTGTCTTCACCTTTTCTGATCCAGTACACATCATCTTTGCCTCAACTTCTCGTTTTGACCCCTTCTTTGTTCCTTTCCATTTCAGCACAACTCATACTGCACCTAACCTCATGCACCAGGTCTATTGCACGCTTCTGCTACACAACCTCTGTTGTCAACCTCTGTTGTACTATCGGCTGCATGAGCTCTACTGCACAGTTTTCATATCTAGTCTTTGTGCAACTTCACTTGCACCAAGTACTGCAGATAGTCTGCTACAACTCAGCTCCCACTCAACAGCTTTCAAACTTCATCTGCTCAGCCTGCTAGTGTCGCTTCGTCTACACCCAGCACTACACTTAGTCTTTTGTAATTCAGCTTGTATACTTGCACTGTGATATGGCTGAATTCACTTTACTGCTGGAACTGGCCTTGATCACTAGAAGGATCCTAGATCATAAGAACACTAGGACCTTTTGTTGTTGTATGTGTTTGATCTTTGACATGTAAATTTTAGTCCTTTTAGTAGTCTACACTGCTCAGGTCGTCCGCAGTCTACTGCACTTCTGTGCCCTACTGCTCTGCACTCTGCTGCATCTGCGGTCCTAGTCTGCAACTACTTAACCAACTATTACATCCTAAGCATCTAATACATACATAATTTCTTCCTAAGTTTTGTGCATCAATTTCTATACATGTTGAGGGATTGCACATTCCTAACAATCTCCCCCTAAATTGATGCAAACAAAACTTCTAAGGATTGAAACATCCATTGCTAAGTAAATTAAAGATTTCACAGGAAGTAGAGGACTTACATTTTATCCTAAGGATCAATCCTTCTGTCCTCTTTTTGAAGGGTAGTCCTGCTGCAGAACCTTAGGTCGCTTGTGCTTTAGCTTCTTCCTTTGTTGCTCTGCTGTTAGCCTGGGCACTTGCTCTCCTAGTCTGCTACTTGACCCTTCTGCTGCGGACCTTGGGACTGCCTCCCCCTGAGGCATTGGCTCATCTGCAGGCCTGTCAGTAGATCTCTCTGCTGCAGTGGTTCGCTCTGCTGCAATCCTCTTAGACTTCTCCCCCTTTTTGTTTGCATTAAAGCTCTGGGTGAGATCTTTGACAACTTCAATTAACGCCTTCAGTTTTGAGGCCATGCTGGTCTGTGCAACGGTGGATCTTTTGATGGTTGCATCCACCTTGGACTCCTGAATAGTAAGACGCTTATCATTGTTGAGAACATGGGTTTGCAGCTAACTTTGTGTCTCCTGAATGGTTGTCTGTAGCTTTCTAAATCTGACTATCTGTGTGTTGTATACTCGTTTGTAGTTTGAGGTTGTCTTTATATAGTGTAGCAGACTGATGCTGGTTGTCTTTTGGGCTTGTTTGGTCAGTGCCGTTGAGAACCCTTCAAACAGTTCATAAAAGATATCAAAGGTCATTTGTAGGAGGATGAAGTACATCTGCAAAGTCATGAAGAGCATCCTTGGTCCACTGCTTGGCTTCGTAGAGACTTTGGTCCAGTTGATTGAGCCTCTCATCAATGTTGGATAGGGAGGATTCTGGTGTTTTCTAGTATGTTTTCTCTTGGTTGTAGACCTGGTTCTTGTTGACACCGGAGTTTCGGTATGCAATGACATCTTGGTCTCTTCCATGCCCAGTTTATGGTTCTTGATTGCTGTTTGAGGAGTCATAGGGATATTGGTGGTTGTCCCATACAGTAAGCCCTGAGGGAAGCCAATTGGAGAGAGATCTTCAATGGTCTGCTCCAATCCGAATGAGGACTGAGGGGTAAATTGGATGTGGATTGGTGAGATGTCCCCTTGCATTTGTTGACTTGTTGCTCTTGGCATTGATGGAGTGTCATCCAGCAAGTGTTTGTAGAGAACAGAGAGAGTCATTCCCTTTGAGGAGCTTTCTGCCTCTGTTTGCTCTTCAACCTCAGGAATTTGCGTTTCTTCCATGTCTTGCACTAGTTGTGCAAGTGAAAGATGAAGAGGTTGCTCAACTGCATGTACTATCTCGTCTGCAAGAATGGTTGCAGTTGGTTCAGCTGTACTCAGCTGGTCGTCTGCAGGTGCTTTATCTGCTGCAGGGATCAAGCTCGTCTGCAGACGCTGGAGTGGTCTGTTCTTTTTTTGTGGTATCCTCAACCGCAGTGGATGGGGCGGTCTGCAACTTTGCCTCTTCCATAGGTGTCTCAGCAGTGAGGTCTTCTACCTCTACTGCAGTTGTTCCCTCTACTGCACTTGGTTCAGTTGTACTGGTTTGCACTGAGGTGGACTTCTACATTGACTGAGGGACTCCTTCCATGGCTACTTCGTCAATGAGTTCCTCATCAATGTGGTTGTCTCCCCCTTGATCTTCATCACGACCATCATCATCACCTTCTGGAGATGGCGGTTTGCCCACTTCTGGTCTGGAGAGGTACTCCTAGACTTCAAGGGTTGTAGCTCGAACATGTTTATCAATTATTCTTTTGAGTTTCGTCCTCACTTCTTTAGAGTGGACAAACTCAACTTGATGGAGTTGAGCTTGTCGGTGCCTTCCTGTCTTCATTGTAAAGTCCTTCCACTGCAATACTCCACTGAAGAGGATGTAAGGCTCTTTTGGCCTATTCTTTATCTGAGCAGCCTACTATTACAGTAGAACCATCTGCTCGACCTCTCCTTCAGCCATGCCAAAGATGTCTCATATAAGTGTTTTGGATCCGTCTGGATGAACGGTGAATAGCTGTTGAGGGCCTGAGGGAATCAACTTTGGCCTGTTACTCTTGGAAGTATTCCTTTTCTAAGAAGGAGCAGCTTGTGATAGAGTAGGGGCTGGTCTGTTTTGTAGTCTGGCCTGAGAAGCAGTCTTCTGCAGAGTTGTCCGTTTCGTGGCTCTGTGCAGTGCAGCTTCTCTGCGGATCTTTTCTGTATCCACTTCAAGAGCTTCATCCAATTTCCTCCATTCTGCTGCAAGCTCATCCTCAACTTGCTTCTCATTTTCTTCTGTGGGAGTTGATTCAGGTGTGCTACTTCCTGCCATTTTTCTCCTTCTGAGTTTATGTTGTTGAGCAAACTCTTGCAGCATAGCCTCCTTCTGAGGCTTTCCTAGCAAAGCATCCGTCTTTGCCCTTTGTTCTCGAGCTTTCTTCTTCAGTTCCTTAACCAGTCTGAGGGCTTCCTCCAGCTTTTGCCTTTGTTCTGGAATTTCGTTCTCTGCTTCAAGTTCCTCAGCAGTTCTGACTTGGATTATCTGAGGTTCATCATCATCATCGTGGAATGGAACTAGAGAGGTTGTGGAGGTTGGTTGATCTGCTGCAGGTTCCCTTATGGTGATGGCTGCTGTTGTTACCTGTTCATCTGCAGTGATTTCCGTGATAGTGATGCTGGTAGTTTCAGTAGAGGCTTGTTGTGGCGCTGGTCCTTCCAATGTTCGAAGTGCAGCCTTAATGTCTTCGATCTCCTTCCATGTGTAGCCTTTCGTCATCATTTTCTTTCTGAAGGAAGCTTGAGGACCTTCTCGGATTTCCTCAAAGCTTCGTATTGAGCCTAGTATGAACTGTTGCAGTTCACTATTTGCTTTTGCCCTTATGAGCGCCAAAGCCACATTAGAGTCATGTAGGGTTGCTATCTCTGGTGCTTTTGAAGGAAGAGTCCTTGAAGATTAACCTTTCTCGATGGCTGTAAGTGGTTTTGTTGTTTGCTGTTCTGCAAGATTAACAGTTTGCTGCACGTCTGCAGGTGTGTGGCTAGTCTGCACTACTACAGGTGCATCCTTCGTCGGCATAGCTTCTTCAGTCTGTACGATTGCTTCAAAGCCTTCATGCTGCACGTCTGCACATCTGCAAACTCTACTTTCGTTTCAGTTGCTTTCCCAATGACTGGTTCTTCTGTTTCTTCATAGGATTAAAGTATTAGTTTCCTTTTTGGAGGCTTGGGAGCCTTTGGAATCATCTTCTTCTTGGGCTTCTCAGCCCTTTGCTGCACTACATGTTGTGCTGCAGACTTGGGTTGTGGTTGTGGTTGTGCCACTGGAACCATTCTTGCTTTTGCCAAACTTGCTGGCAATCTCCCAATCTTCTTGATGTCGATCTGCTTCGACACTGTCCAAGGCCTTCGACATCTGACAACTTTAATTTGTCCTTCAAAATGATACTCAGCAACCTGCCGTAGAGGGGCTGTCTTGCCTCTACTGCAATGGCTAAGTAGTACATGAGCAAACTTGCCCAGTTAACCTTGTGTCTCATCAAGATCGCGCACATGATTTCTTGTTGATCCTGTGTGATTTGGTCCTTTGAGAATTCTCTGGATGTAATGGTCTTTTTAACTACATCAGTAAGGAATCTATGTTCCTTGGATAGGAACTTCTTCATTATTCTGATTCCTTCCTTTTCATGTTCTGATCTAAGCATTGCAAGCCGTCCTTCACCAACGACGGTGGAGGGAATGAGTCTTGAACCTTCATTGGAGAGTCTGAAGATTCTTGCTAAGTCTTCTACAGTGATCTTGATAGCCCGCTTCTTGTGGGCTAATGGATTTCTTGATGGTTATTGGAAACCCTATCCTTCTCATTGAATATGGGACTAGTTGTTTCACAAAGATATTTTAATCCGCCTTCCTGTATGCACTCCAAGACTTCTCTAACTTCATCTGATTCATGCACCAGAGTTTCGAAATCGATCACCACCCCTATTTGCAAGTCTTTTCTTGCAGGGCTTGCTTGTGGCTTGGATGATTTGGAGGGTGTTGAGGAAGTGGGTTTGTCGGCCATTGCAGTTTGTAAAGATTGAAATTCACAAAGGTTTTCAGAAGGAATTTGAGAGATTGAGAATGATCAAATAGAGAATTTAAAGAATAAGGGTTTGCTGATCACTAGAGAGAGAGAGAGAGAGAGAGAGAATCGTAAAGTGATTTTTGTAACAGTGTTCTCTCCTTTTATAGTCGTTGTTGATTTTTACCGTTGAAAGCAAAAAATAATCGTTACACAGTTTCCAAAATTAATCCGCCCGTTGCGAAAATTAAGGAGATAATCATGAAAACTGTTTCTTTTCAAAAAAAAGTAGTAGTAGAGTGACACCTGTCTCTGGTCTGCATGGCTTGTGCAGTAGAATAGTAGAGGAAAGTCACTCGTCTGCATCACTTGAGAAACACAAAGTGCTGTTCAGTAGCCTGCTCATCTGCATTTACCTATGCAGTAGAGCAGTGTAGCAAAGTTACTCGTCTGCACTCTTTGAAAAAATATTAAACCCCCAAGAAAAAATATCCTGCTCGTCTGCATTTGCACATGCAGTAGAGCAGCATTTATGGCCATTTTAGTCTTTTAAATCTATTATGGCCAGCTCTCCTCTGAACATGATAAATTTATTTTCATCTAAGGGTTTTGTAAAATATATGCAATTTGTTTTTCTGTTGGAATGTATTCCAACTTTATGTGACCTTTCTACACATGATCCCTGATAAAGTAATATCTGACATCAATTGCTTGATCCTTAAGTGAGAAACAGGATTTTCAGAAATAGCCATTGCAGACGTATTGTCACAAAATATGTTTATTTTAGAAAACTTAAGTCCGTAATCTGTAAGCTCAGACCTCATCCATAGTACCTGTGTAGCACAGTTTCCTGCAGTTATATATTCTGCTTCAGCAGTGGAGGTTCAGATAGTGGTCTACTTCTTGCTGAACCAAGAAATCAGCCTTGCATCTAAAAATTGACATGTTCCACTTGTGCTTTTTCTGTCAAACCTGCAACCTGCAAAGTCTGCCTCTGAATATCTAGTTAGTATAAAATCTGAGTCCTTTAGATACCATATACCCAGGTTAGGAGTTCCTTTGAGATATCTCAGGATTCTCTTAACTACAGTATAGTGAGACTCCTTAGGATCAGATTGATACCTGGTGTAAACACAAACTGAGTACTGGATGTCTGGCCTACTTGCAGTAAGGTACAGTAAAGATCCTATTATACCACTATATAATGTTTGATCTATACTTTTACCCTTTTCGTTTTTTGTCAATTTTAACAATAGAGCTCATGGGGGTTTTCATTGGAGTTGAGTTTTCTAGGCCAAACTTTTTAATTATATTTGTTAAGTATTTTGATTGATTTATAAATATTCCTTCGCTTAACTGTTTCACTTTCAGGCCTAGAAAATATTTTAGTTCACTCATGAGACTCATTTGAAATTTAGATTTCATTAGTGCAGCAAACCTTTCGCATAGTTTGTTGTTAATGCATCCAAAGATGATGTCATCTACGTATATTTTCACTAATAGTGTGTGCTCCTTATGTTTCTTATGAAACAGTGTGGTGTCTATCTTTTCTTTTCTAAAGCGATTATCAGGAAGAAAGGTAGAAAGAATTTCATACCACGCTCTTTGAGCTTGTTTCAGCCCATAAAGGGCTTTGCCTAACCTGTAGACATAATTTGGATGTTCATAGTCTACAAATTCAGGAGGTTGTTCAACATAAACTTTCTCCTGTAGCTTTCCATTGAGAAAAGCGCTTTTGACATCCATTTGAAAGACTTTGAAGACTTCATGTGCAGTATATGCCAGGAACATTCTTATGGCTTCTAATCTTGCAACTGGGGCATGGGTCTCGTCAAAGTCGATCCCTTCTTCTTGAGAGTACCCTTTGGCCACCAATCTTGCCTTATTTCTGATGATTATTTCATTTTCATCAGACTTGTTATTGAAGAGCCATTTACAGCCAGCAACTGGATAGTTCTTTGGTCTTGACACAAGATACCATACTTGATTTCTTCTGAACTCATCCACTTCTTCTTGCATGGCATCTATCCAGTTAGGATTACTGAGAGCTTGATTGGTTGTCTTTGGCTCCATTTTTGATATGAAGTAGGCAGACAGGCACTCCTATGTGGTTAACCTCCTCGTCGGCACCAGGATATCCTTGTCCCCAATTATGTCTTTCTCAGTGTGTGCCTTGATCCATCTGCCTTTGTCCTCTTGCTGATCAATGGCTGCTTTTTCCAGCTTTTTCTCTACTGCATCTAGTTGTGGGTCTGCTGCACCTTCTTTTCCTTCAGGGATTGCAGACGACTCTGCCTTCACTGCAAGGTCATTTTCCTCGTCTACATCCTGTTCCTCATCTATGCATGCACATTCCTCATCAAGAATATCAGCAGTACGTGTAGATGACTCAGATTCTTAAAAAAAACATGAACTGACTCCTCCACAGTTTGTGTTTCCTTGTTGAATATTCTGAAGGCCTTACTGCATGTGGAATACCTTAGAAATATTCCTTCACTTGTCTTAGGGTCAAGTTTCCCTAAGTGCAGTCTATCATTGTTGTGAACATAACATTTACATCAAAATTCATGAAAGTACTTAACGGTTGGTGTCTTTCATTTTCATATTTCACATGGTGTTTTGTTACGTTGTTTAGTAATGAGGCATCTATTTTGCACATAACAAGTAGTGTTTATTGCTTCAATCTAAAAGCTCTTTGAAAGGTCTGTATCAGAGACCATTTTCCCGGCTGCCTCAATGAGGGTTCTGTGTTTCCTTTTTGCAACACCATTTTGTTGTGGTGTTCTAGCTGCAGAGAAGTTGTGCCTGATTCCATGATCATCACAGCATTTGTCAACTCCTGGTTGATCAAATTCTTTGCCATGATCACTCCTAATTGTTACCACATCTAAACCCTTTTCATTTTGCACTTGTCTGAGGAACCTAGTTAGCACACTACAAGTTTCACTTTTCTGGTGCAGGAAGATCACCCAAGTGTATCTAGATTTATAATCTATAATTATCAGGGTATATTTTTTCTTGCTTAAGCTCTCTACATCTAATGGTCCAAATAGATCCATGTGTAGTAGTTCAAGAACTCTTGTGGTTTCTGTTTGGTTAACAGATTTGAAATTACTCTAGTTTGCTTTCCTTCTTGACAAGGGCTGCATAATTTATCCTTCTTGAACTCAACTTGAGGAAGACCTCTTACTAAGTTACATGAGAATAATTTTGCCATTGTTTTAAAGTTTAGATGTGCTAATCTCTTATGCTATAGCCAGTTTGTGTCATCTGCATCCTTAGTGTAAAAGCATGTGACTTATGCAGACTGTGATAAGTTAAAGTCTACTACATAGATGTTTCCCAATCTATGACCTATCAGTTTGACTTCTTTGGACTCTTTTATCCATGACTCTACAAGTGTCATTAGTAAAGGCCACTTCATAGTTCTTATCACACAGTTGGCTAATAGAAGTAAATTATGTTCAAGCCCTTTAAAGTAAGCAACATTCCTAAAGGTTAAGAAACCTGTACCAAGGGTTCCATAACCTTTAGTTTTATTTGCTTTGTCGCCACCAAACATGACCAGGGGACCTTCTTCTTTTCTGTAATCCTGCAATATTCTTTTGTTCCCCATCATGTGCCTTGCGCAATCACTGTTCAGATACCATGCTTGGTCCTGTATTACCTACAACCACTGTGTGGTACCCAACACTGAGAGGTTTTGTGGTCGGGCTTGCCACAATTGTAACAGTAGACCCTTGGTATAACTTTGGGTCGTCTACTTAGATGTTGCCATCCAATCTGCTGCATACTACATATGCAGCAGTGTTTTCGGTATGGTCTCTTTGGCACGTGAAGAGAACTCCGATTCCATATAGTGTAATTTGGTGCAAACTGAGATTTTCTGAATCTCTTGTCATTTCGATAATGAGTTATACTCATTTTTCTTGACAGTATGCACCTTAGGAGGTTTCTTGACTTCTGTTGCTGCATTAGCAGAAGTCTGTGGTTTCAAGGGCTTATTAACAAGTACCTTTGTCTTGTTCTTACCCTTTGCAGCAGAGGAGTTCGAGTTCCTCTTCTGCATAGTCTTTGCAGAAGGTTCAACCCTCGGAGGTTGTGCAACAAAGACTATATTGTTCTGCATCTTGGTTGCATATGTCTCACCCTTCGGCAAGACTTTGTTAGAGACATTCTTTGTCTCTTTGATGCTGGCTTCAGATGAGTTGGTTACATCTAGATGAGCCTGTTCACTTAGCTAACTCTTGTACCCAAGCCAAGACCTATCCCATGGACATTGTTCTATGATCAATGCTTTTTACAGATCCAGTGACTTGCCATTCACCGCATCTACTTGGGCTTGGAGCTCAGCATTTTTTCTTGGTGAGTGTGTCCATCATTTCAGATAGAATTTTGACTTTCTTTTCTTATTCACTGAGTTTGTTGTCTACCACGGTTAACAGACTTTTTAGGTCGTTAGTTTCTTGATAGGCAAGATTGTAATTCTCTTTGAGATTTACAATCAACTCAATGTTTTCTTTATTCTCTCTTGAGGGAGCAATAAAGTTTTCAGAGGTCTCTTGAAGAGCCTCTTTTAGTTTATCATTTGAGGCATCAGAGTCGGAGAGGTCAAATACCTTTTTGCCGTCGTCAGACCTGGCCATGAGACACGGTTGAGCATTTGAAATCGTTTCTTCTTCATCTGAGTTTGTGTCACTCCAAGTCTTTGCAGCATAGACTCTTGCCTTCTCCTTCTTGTTGAAGGCTCCTTTTTGGTCCTTCTTTTTCTTATGTGCAAACGACACCTGTGGTGGTCGTCTGTATTGTGCAGTAAAGTGCCCTGGTTTGCCACAGTTATAGCAGACATCTCTGTTTCCTTTTTTAGTTTTGCTGGCACTTAGCTTCTTCATATTCTTCTTCTTGAAGAGCTTTCTGAATTTTCTTCCCATGAGTGCTAACTCTTCAGTCAGGCTTTTGTCGCTCGTAGACGAGGTGCTGTAACTCACTTCGTCTGCCATGGTTTTCAGGATCCTCTCCTGAGCTTTGAATGCCAGTGTCTTTTTCCTGGTTTCATAGATCTATCTCTTTTGCTCTACCTCCAGATTGTAGGTGTGTAGAATTCCATAGAGTTGTGCCAATGACATTTTGGCAAGGTCTCTCGGCTCTCTAATGGCGGTTGTCTTCGTCCCCTAGGCCTCCACGAGAGATCTCATGAACTTAAGGTTTACCTCCTTGTTATCGAAGGTTTTTCCTAAAGTTTTAAGATTATTGATGAGAGCATTAAACCTTTCATAGAAGCTTGTAAGGTTCTCATCTACTCTCATCAAGACCCAGTCGTACTGCTGCATGAGGACATCCTTCTTATTTTTGCGGATCTCGTTTGTGTCCTCATTTCTCAGGAGTAGTGCTTCCCATTCTTCCTTCGCCGTGTTGGTGTGGACCACAATCTCGAACATGTCATCGTCCAGAGCCTTGTATATCTGATTCTTGGCTCTTTTGTCTACCAACACTAGATCCCAGTCGTCTCTCATTCATAGAGACTTAGGCTTGTCAACTTCTCTGGTGGCATCCATTGGATGTGGTATTTTTGGATCATAACGCCCATCTGTGATGATGTCATACATTCTTTCATCAATGGAATCCAGATGAGACAGCATTCTAAGTTTCCAATGGTTGAATTTGTCGAAGGAGTAGAAAGGTGGTTCTCCACTATTTGGACACTTTGGTAGCTTTGGAGGAGCCATGATTGAATCTTCACAAGAATAAATAGTTAGTAACTTCTTTGCAGACTGTTATAAAAAGATATGACCTTTTTCTTTTCAATAACTGTTAAGTCTGGAAAGATAGGCTCTGAGAAAATAGCGTGAAAGTCCCAAAAATAACCTAGAGAGGGGGGGGGGGGGTGAATAAGTTATCCCAAAAAAAATTTAGACAGTGCAGTAAAGCTATGGGCTAGTCTGCACTGCCTAAGTCTGTTGCAGTATTGCAGAAGTTCTGCAGTTGAGACTTTAGCTTTGTAAAGCATGTCTTTTTGGACTAGAAGTTCTTTACTAACAATTCTAGGAATGATAATCAGTGCGGAAAAGTAAATGACACAGGATTTTTATACTGGTTCAGACATCGGCTACCAACAAGTAATAGAAGCTTAGTTCAGTCTTCCCGTGGTCATGACCAGTGTAGTCAGCTAAGAGGAGGTTCATTAGTTTTTGTTTCTGGTTTGCAAGATTGCCCCTTTACAAAAAGATCTTACTTGCTAAAAGATGAAGAACCTAGATCTTGTAGTGCTCTACTGCAGTTGTTGTTCTTCACTTGCAGACTAGTGAACCTTCTTCACAAATCGTGAATCTTCGAATCAGTTCACGCACAGCGAGTTTTTAAGGTTTTTCTTCTTTGAAAGCTCTCAATTGATGTTAAACTTTTCTAAGACTCGTCAACGTTGTTCTCTGTGCTGTGAGTCCATTTTTATAGGCTCAAGGAGCCAGAGCCCGTGACTGTACTATTTGATAGTGACAGTTTTGTCCTCTACTACAATAGACTGACTTGGATTCACCTTTTCTGATCTAGTACACATCACCTTTGCCTCAGCTTCTCGTTTTTTACCGCTTCCTTGTTCCTTTCCATTCCATCACAACTCATACTGCACCCAGCCTCATGCACCAGGTCTACTGCACGCTTCTGCTGCACAACCTCTACTGCACTCCTCTGCTGTAACCTCTGTTGTCAGCCTCTGCTGTAGCCTCTACTGCTAACCTCTGTTCTACCCTCGCCTGCATAAGCTCTATTGCACAGTTTTCATATCCAGCCTTTCTGCAACGTCACTTGCACCAAGTACTGTAGTTAGTCTGCTGCAACTCAGCTCCCTGTCAACAGCTTTCAGACTTCATCCGCTCAGCCTGCTAGTGTAGCTTCGTCTACACCCAGCACTACACTTAGTTTTCTGCAATTCAACTTGCATCCTTGCACTGCGATATGGCTCACTTTACTTTGTTGTTGGAATTGGCCTTGATCACAGGAAGGATCCTAGATCATGAGAATACTGGGACCATTTGCTGTTGTATGTGATTGATCTTTGACATGTAAATTTTAGTCCCTTTAGTAGGCTGCACTGCTCAGCTGCGCTTTTGTGCCTTGGTGCTCTGCTGCATCTGCGGCTCTAGTCTGTAACTACTTAACCAACTAATACATCCTAAACATCTAATAATACATAATTTATTCAGAAGTTTTGTTCATCAATTTCTATATACAAGTGGAGGGATTGCACATTCCTAACATAGCGTAAAACCCGCTTTGACTTTCACAATTACACATGTTCCTTTAAATTTCAAAAATAAAAACATACGGATATGTTGGGGATCGATTTAGTCAATGATCAAACAAATAAAGGAAGTAGAGAGACAAGGTTTACGTGGAAAAACCCTCGAGGGGAAGAAAAACTCATGATTGTCGATCTAAATGGGGTATTTATAGGCTCAAAATAAAACGATTTAAAGATAAATCTGATCTCTTACCGATTCACGACGCACGGGCCGTGCTCGTCGTGCACGGTCGTGCGAGGCCGTGCTCAGAGCAAAGCAGGAAGGTACCGCGCATACCCGTGCGTGCCTGCTCGTTGCCAAACTCCTCAGACGCATACCAAAGGAAACAGGACCACACCTCACAAATCTTCCACTTAGGACTGATTCCCAAAACATCAATCAATACAAAACACCATCGGTGACCACTTGCTAACTCGCATAGCAAGACCAATAGATGCTGAACTGGACTTCAGCTTCTCCGAAGTAACTAACTTGGTAAACATGTTTGCATGATTGTCTTTCATAGCAACCTTCACCAGCTGAAAAAACCCATCCTCACCATGATCTCGGATAAAATGGTATCAAACATCGATGTGCTTCGTTCGAGAGTGGTAGGTAAAATTACCCGCCAAATAAACTGCACTCATGCTGTCACAATGTAGTTTGCATTTAACTTGTCGGTGTTCCACTTTTTTCATGAGATCCTTCAACCAAATTAGCTCCTTACACGTTTCCGAAAGTGCCCTGTACTGTGTCTCAAATTTCAACAACGTCGTCTCCTTTTGCAGTCTAGACACCCACGAGAGCGCACCATTGTCAAGAGTAAACACGTACCTAGTTGTACTCTTCCTCGTATCGACGTCATTTGCCATATCAGAATCCGAAAATCTATGCAATTTCACCTTCGCACCATTAAACTTCAACATCATATCTTGCGTACCAACAAGATACCTTAGGATCCATTTCACAACATTCCGGTATTGAAAACTTGGATTCAACATATACTTGCTGACAACTCCCACTGCTTGGGAAATATCTTGTCTCGTATAAACCATCGCGTACATAAGACTACGAACTACGGAAGCATAAGGGACTCTAGCCATCTTGTCCCTCTCCTCATTAGATTTGGACTGTCTCACCTTGAAAGATTTCTTAACTATCCAACTGTAAGAGTAGACACGGACTTGGCATTCTTCATGTTGAACCTCTCTAGCACCTTCAACACGTACTCCTTCTGACACAACTTTAGCTCTCTGATCTTTCTCTCCCGTTCAATTATGAGACCCAAAATCTGTTTAGCAGTGCCCAAATCCTTCATACAGAACTTCCTATTCATCTGCTCTTTCACCTTGTTGATTCTTTTCATGTCATCACCTGCAATAAACATATCATCCACATGTAGTAGCAGAATAATGTAAGAATCAGCGAAGTTCTTGAAGTAGAAACAATGATCCTTGTGTCAGCGCCTGTAACCGTTTCCCACCATGCAACGATCAAATTCTAGATATCAATGTCTTGGGGCCTGCTTGAAACCATAGAGTCTCTTCTTCAACTTGTATACCAAGTGTTCTTTACCTGTCTCTACATAACCTTCAAGCTGTTTCATATATAGATCCTCATTCAAATCACCTTGCAGGAAAGCTATTTTAACATCTAAATGCTATAGATGAAGATCCTCAGCAGGAACCAAACTCAGCACAGCTCGTATAGTAAGCAATTTCACAACATGAGAGAAAATATCTGTAAAATAGATACCTACCTTCTATTGAAAACCTTTAACCACCAACTTGACCTTGTATCTCTACAAACCATCACGTTCCCGCTTAAACATGTACACCCACTTATTCTGAATCGCCTTCTTCCCAGCTAAAAGTCTCACTAAATCTCAAGTCTTATTGGCACATAACAATTCTATCTCATCATCCATCGCTTTCTCCCGCTCGACCTTGTCACTAATTTGCATTGCCTCATCAAAGCAACTCGGTTCACCGCTATTAGTTTGGACGTACAACGCAAGTGCATGCATCATTCATGAATAGAGTGGAGAGTACAAGAGTATCGATTCCATAGGGACAATAGAAACTAAGCATTAGAATAGACACCTTTGCTAAATTTGAATGATCGAAATTTTTGAATTTGTTTTCCTTGCACGTACATACACAAGTGATTTTAAAGGACTTTAAGATGATTGAAATTAGTTTAAATTAACAAAGTATTCTGGTTTTTAAAAGGCTTGGGATGACGAATCCGTTTATCAATTCATTAACTTCTAATGAGTTAAGATTTTAAAGTTATCAATCTAATCATTTCCGATCGTATTATCAAATTTTCTTATATGCATCTCCATCGAGATTACACAAGCATCTTCTCAAGCTAAAACATGTGACAAAAAAGATCGCACAATTTAGAATAAGAAGTCATTAAGCATCAAAACATAAAGAGCACATAATTAACATAAATATGTCTATTTAATATCAATTATGTTAATGTTGTCGGTTTCTTTAGATATTAGTTTTCCTTTCGATTTAACTAACACTTATATATTCCGTATTTTTTATAAATCACAAAATTCTTTAATCACAACAACATTATACGTAGGATTAAAGCATCAATTACAAGATTTATTTCATATGTACCAATTATATTCATCTTAGAGGTAGGTGGACAATTTATCAAATTTCATGATTTTGTTAAAGGCCACAAAAGAGTCTCTTATTTCTAAATAGAAGCTCTACATCTTCTAAGTGTTTAAAAAACTTATTTTACAAGTTGGTTTTTAAAACCTTAAGGATACATGTTACCATTTTATTCTTAACTTGAAATTCTAGAACAAGGTTACTTGTCAAGATCATGAATATGTTCCAACTTGTTCAATGACTCTAGATCTTGTAATATTTGACTCTTATTAACTCATTATTGGTTAAATCATATGAAAAACTTCATCATCATCCCACGTATAAGAGGTTTAGCTCATTATAAAAATGTTACAAAGACACTTAAACTTGCAGAGTGAACTATACATGAATACCAGTTTCAAATATCTAGTCATTTTAAAAATAGACTAATACATAACTTAAGAACACAATAACTTCATTAAACTTTATAACATGATAATAACAAAGTAGGTTCAAGTGTGTAAGGGATTTTACAACCAAAACAACCCAAGACGAGGAAGAAACTCAAGTTCAAAGTTGTCCCTAGCAAGACCGGCTCCTTCTCGATATGATCTGGTTTAGCTTGATGAATCCTTGAAATGGTGTATGCAATCCTTTCTCCTAGCTTTCTCCTCTCCTCTGGTTGCTTAAGGGAAACTACAAAAACAATGGACAAAAGAAAATAGTAGAGAAAAAACAAAGACTAGTGAAGAGATAGAGTAGTAAGATCCTTTTATGCTATTTCTTCTTTATTAATATATATTGATTTGATTTCTTACTCTTTTTTTCTTGCTTGCACGAATCTCCCTCTTTTAACAAGATAAAATGTCCATGTTTACACATTATTGGCATTTCAAATCATCACAAGACAAAGGACCCTCTCATACATGATTGAGTTGATTAGAAGAAAAGTTCAAGATGATCACTTTGTATTTTCATTAATATTACATTTAAAAATATAACAAAATAGGAAGAATATGGCAATATTATATACCAAAATATCAAGGATACACATCATCACATTACTAGGCCAGTTATATGATACAAAAGAAGGAGATTTACCTAGGTAAAAATCAAAACATTACTTGACGCGATTTTACGAGAACAAAAAACATCTTACATGAAAATAAGCATAACTATTTACACGACCTCCTTTTTCTGTGATTCAAAGTGCAATAGAAAGAAGTCATTTGGAGGTTTTCAATGATATAAAGTTCGTAGCTTAACTCAACCGGAGTCGTAAGAACCATTATTTATAAAGTGAGATCAGTAACCAGGAAATTTCAACAACAAAGTGTCACATGACTCGAAAATGACTTGTTTTAATTCTAACATATATCAAACACATGCAATAATACTTAAAACACTCCAACAACAAATTAAACTAGTAAATAACTTAAGACGACACGAAAATTTATTTGAATACATGAAAACGCACCTAAAGTCAAGTGTAAAACAATGTAAATCGGTGATATAAATGCCAGTTATCAGGCATCATTTTGTTCACTTGGAGCATCATGTGCTGGCATACGCTCCAACTTACTTCCTTCCACATCACTAGGAGAGCCATCAAGATCAAAGAACTCATGAACTACCTTCTTGCTCTTCCCAACAAGCTGATCCTTGTGGAAGACTTTCTCGTTGAAGATCACATCTCTACTTCTAATTACCTTGTGACCTTCATGATCCCATTGCCAATAGCCATATCTGTCATCACCATAGCCCAAGAAGGTGCAAATTTTAGACTTTGCATCAAATTTAGACCGTGCAGCTGCATCAATATGGACATTGGAGATACAACCGAAAACTCACAGATGTGATAAATTTACCTCCTTTTCTATTCAGGCCTCCTCGGGTAGTGATGTGTGCAAAGACATACATATTTTATGCATTAATAACCTGCGTTTTGTTTGTGTTTCGAGTCATTTTTATTTATGTTAGTTTAGTTTTTGTTTTAGAGTCGGATACTATCGTATTTTTGTGTTTTTCTTGTCGATTGATGTTGCAAGACGTGTTTTCATGAAAACGTCATTTGGACGAAGTTTTAAAGTCGTGGAATATTTGCAAAGGCGTTCGCAAAAGAAAGATGACGAAGTTTGGATGAGATGGGCAAATTTAGCAAGCAACACGGGCTGTGTTGCTGAGTATCAAACAACACAGCCCGTACAACTTAAAGGACTGGAGTCACTACCAAAGGTGACACGGCCCGTGTTGATGACACAGGCCGTGTTTGTTCACAATCTGGGAGCTTTCATAGCAGACGCGGACCGTGTCATCTGAAGGGTTATAACACGGGCCGTGTCGCTTTACACATAAAAGATCACATATTTTTCTTATTTTGATTCTGATTGGTTGATTTCAAGCCTTAGTCTCTCTGTATAAATTCAAGTTCTGCAGAAAACAAAAAGGAGGTTTTTTTCTTCATAAAAAAGCTGCAGAGAATGCCGTCATCCAGAGAGAGAAGAGAGAGATCACCATCTCAATCAGGGAACAAGATCCTGCACTTTCAGAGAGGAAATCGTCAATATCAATCCGTTGTCTATGCAAAGGTGACGACCGTCGCGTATCATCAACGTCCCGACTCAAGTACAAATCTCTAGTTTGTAATCAGGGGGAATCTATCAAACTTTGTTTACAAATTGCTTTTCGAATTTGTTGTTGATGTTCGTGTTGATTGATTATGAATTATTCAATGTTATGGATCAAGTTTCAGATTTAAATGACAATGTATATTGATTGAGATTGGTGTGAGCTCAACCTAGATATCTATTTTGATGATTGTGGGGTATTGAATTACTGAGATTGCTAAATACAAGGTCTTAATATCTCTAAGTTTATATTACATGATTTTTATGCATGGATTGATCTTAATTAATTAATATAAATTGTATAGCTTGGAATTAGCTAGTCTAGGTTATATAATTTTGTTATTGCAATTATCATTCTCATTTGATAAGATTAGTACCAAAACTATAATTATGTCATTCTCATTTGTATAATTAAAGTTATCCATGTCGTAATAGTTATTTATAAGTCATTCCATTCGCTTAATAAATAAAGTTGGTTGAATTATTATTTATGATAAATATTAATTAGGAAAGGTATATTCTCATTTTGCCTAGACTAGTTGATATTAGTGTAGCTCATTCTCTTTGGCTACAACTCTAGTTTATAATGTTACCTTAATTAGCTACAACATACATTATGCAATATTAAATTGGAGAGAAAAATATAATCTATGATTTAATCATATTCCACATGATTCAAAATTATATCAATTTAATATCTCTTATATAAAAACCTTGAACATTCTATCTTTTTCAACTTTAGCTTATTATCTTAGTTTAGCACTTTATTCTTTATTATCAAAATCCAAAACACCCAAATTTATGCAATTTATTTTATATAAGATCATAATATTTAATTTTTAATCCCTGTTTCTAATTTGGTTCGACCCTGCTTGCCACTATTATAGTTATTAATTTTCTAATAATGTTTAAGTGGTATAGTTAGGATATAATTTACACATCTTACGACGGACACGTCAAACTTTGTCTCCGTTGCTAGGGAACGATTTCGTTAAAAATTAACTAATTGTGATTTTATTTTGTTTTTGTTTTCACCAAACATTGAAGTTATTACCATTGCATGAACTTGAGGAGTGGAAGAGTAACCAGCAGATCCAAAATCTAGAAGAGAGTTCAAGAGACCAAGGAGAGCACTCTACGAGAAGGGCAATCTTTTAACCGCTCAATTTTTCCTGGTGAGCCCGTTCCAATTCCTACGTTTATAGAAATGGCTATAACGCCCCGAAATCCGGAATTCCCAGCACGTGACGTTATGCCGTCATAGACCCAATCCATGACAAGGCTAAACAAACCAAACGGTTTTGTAGGTACAGAAGCTAAGGAAGCTACCTAGACGATACAAATCATAAATCCAAATAATGATATGTAAACCCAAATACATTATAATGTCTCATTGCTTACAAGTGGTTTCCAACAAATATTTGTTACCTCTCGGACAATGAGATATGTATCTATATGCATGAAATCTCACTCTAATGCTTCATCATCGCTTGGTGGTGAATCTGCACATAAAACAAATAACCATGAGCTAAAAGCTCAGCAACCAAAGTCTATGCATTCGATTTGCAGGGCACTCCCCCGACCATGGCAATCGATGAGTACCTGTAAAACATTTTCTAAAAACCGTAGCAAATTATGAACGCCATATCAGTCCATACACATATCAAAAGAATAAAAGCTATTATTCTCTTTCATATTCTTTTCACTTTCTTAACCAACGCAAGTCCGTGTCCCAGCATGAGTGACAGTACTCAATGAAGACAGAAATGAAGAGAGATTTTAGAGGCTTAGACACTGACCTGGGCCAAATCCTCAGTCACATATCA
>JAOVYX010016924.1:0-23406 GCA_035668315.1 Drosera spatulata | reverse complement strand
GAGCTTGATATTGGAAAGGTGAAAGAGGAAGCATTTAGCCGCAAAGACATACTTGATAGAGTAGACAAATGGTTATCAGCATGCGAGGAGGAGGCTTGGCTTGAAGAATACAATATGGTAGTACTAGCCATTGCCTTTCATCAACTTATTAACATGTCTAAAGTGATCCTGTTTGATATCTGATGTTTACTCTATCTTTAGGATGAGAACCGATACAATTCTGGAAGAGGTGCTCATCTTACTCTGAAACGTGCCGAAAAAGCTCGAGCATTAGTCAATAAACTTCCAGGTATATTCAGCACTACATAACTAGAGATGGGCAGTGGTCCGGTCTGAGCCGGACCATGGATGGTCCCTCAAGGATCGTTTGGAATCCGGTCCTGTCCTTTTGTTTGAGGCAGACGGACCTATCCGAACCGATGGTCCTAGACCATTGATCCCGAGCCGGTCTCGGTCGGATCCCGATTCGGACGGTCAAATTTTTTCTTTTTTTTACACTGATAAAAATAAAATCAATAATTATCAAAAATAAAATTTATTTATTTTTTAAAGCCGTTCACAGTTTATACTCTTACGGGTCAGGAGTTTATAATCTTACAAATACAAATATAAATTTTATTATAATTTTTGTGTAATTCATATCCTAAACTAATTAATACGGCTAAGGAGTTCTTCAACTCATTCTTCTTCTCCACTGCTTCCGGACGTTGGATCCATTAAGTTGTTGACTCGATCGCTTTGCATGATCCAATCCTTCAGCACAACACACATCTCCAAGCTTGTCGGAGATAATTTACTCCTTCTTCATCTAAAACACGTCCACCTGCAGAAAAAGCAGACTCCGAAGCTACTGTAGAGACTGAAGAGGTTAGTAGATCATGTGCCATAACAGAAAGAACGGGATAATAAAGCGATTGAGTTTTCCACCAATATAAAAGATCTAAATTTTCTATTTCTTCGTTGGTGATATACATTGTTAATAAATTAGTTTCTACATATTGTGTAAGTTCATTATTGATAGTTGTGGACATGCTATCAAAATCACCACATATTCCACTCGCAATATCAGAAAAATAATTTTTTCCCTTACCTCTAGTTACCTGCAGCGCCGATCGTTGGATGCGCAATGTACCATATTTCAAAACATATTTAGAAAATAAAAGATTTAAAGAAGAAGTAATATAATCACGGTCATATTGTACAAGATCATTTTCAAGACATAAATTATCTTTAATATTTTTAATAAGATATAAAATTCCGTTAAGTTTTATTCGAGGATCCATTATTGCGGAAAAATATTACAAAAATGGAATTTTTTAAAAATACTTTACAAATTTAGCTTCCATCAATAAACAAGAGTCGGTAAACTCTATATTATTTCTAAAAGATTCAAAAATTTGAGAAATCTCATATAATTTAGTGATCATCAAGTTTGAAGTTACATAGTAACTTCCCGAAAATAATTATGTATTTTCGTTTAAATTTTCAAATAATTCGACTAACACTTCTAAAGTGCTCCATTCATTTGAAAAAATCTCATTTTGTACAAATTTTTTGCTTATGAAACGTGAAAAAGGTATTTTATATTGTAATACAACTTTACACATTTCATAAGTAGAATTCCACTTATGTTGTATATTGAAAATCATATATTTATAAGGCATGCTTAAATCTTTACAAATTTTCTTAAAACTTTGTTTTCTTGCACAATTATGTCTGAGAAAAATAATAGTATCTCTAACTTTAGAAATAATATTATTACAATCTTTCACACCGTCTTGGACAATCAAATTAATAATGTGAGCGATACACTTAACGTGAAATAATTGGCCGTTTAAAAAAAAGAGGAATTTCAGTTTTCAAACTTCTAATTGCAGAATCATTAGAAATAGCATTATCTAAACTTATTGGAAATTTTTTTTTTATTTTAAACTCACCGGTAATCTTTAATATAGAACTAGTTATATTTGTTCTAGTATGAGGGTGCTCAAAAAATTAAAAAGAAAGAATTCTTTTTTGCAAAATCTAATTTCTATCAATAAAATGACAAGAGACACAAATAAAACTCAAACCGGTAAGAGAAGTTTAAACATCGGAAGTAAGTGCGACATTAGAAATAGTAGAAAAACATTTCAATTAATTTATTTTTTTCATCTTCCATTCTCTTAAAACAATCTCTTTTAAAAGTTGCGCGAGAATAAAATTGAGCGGCTGGATTAAGAGATTGTCGTACATATTCCCTAAATTTATCATACTCAACCGTTATAAAAGCAGATTCGGTGCAAATGATATATTCTATTAGTTTACGTCGATATTGTTCATCGGTATATCTAAAGGTGATTAGACCGGTATCAGTAAATTGGAGTTGTGTTTGATCGGTTTTTTTAGCTCCTTGTTTTAATATACACTTCAAAACATGTCTCCTAAATATGCTAGTGTCGGAATAAGCAAAACCCTCATGTTTACCTAAACATAACTTACAAAATATTCGCTTCTTGTCGTCCGCCATATCTCGAAGTTCTACGTGCTGCTGGTCTAACCACCTTTAGATTGAAGAAGACTTTTGAGGTCCTCTATTTTCGTCCTGCTGGTGTTTGACGAATTCCATCTTTTCCTCAAAAGAATCAGACAAGATTTCTTTTGAAATCCTCCTACTTGCATGTTTCATTAGAGTCATGTAAATTCGACTTGTTACTTGACAACAGGGATGGTAGAGGGTTTGGCAGGGAAAACTAGAGCTTGGGAAAGCGAGAGAGGCGCGGAATTCATGTATGATGGGGTGAGTGCCGTACTTCCCGTACTACTGTTTCGCATCACATGCAACAAAATTTGCTTTTTGCTTCTCTACAACAATGTTCTCGAATTTAAACTACTTGATGGCATGTCTCGTTGCAGGTTCCTCTACTTTCGATGCTCGAAGAATACTGCTTGTTGCGACAGGAAAAAGAACAAGAAAGAAAGAGGCAGAGAGTATGATATCCTCTTCCAAATATTTTCATGTTTGGACATCAAGGCTGAGCTTGGTAGTATCATGATTTGATCAAGCCAAAATAATAAATTTTTTTTTTCAGGAGCAAAAGAAACTTCAGGGCCAGCTGATCGCAGAGCAAGAGACACTGTTTGGTTCAAAACCAAGCCCGTTAAAAGTTCAAGCTGGGAAGAAATCGTCACGGATATCTGGTGGAAATGGAACTAATGGAAGACCATCCACAGGAGGATCAACAATTCAAACTCCTCGGCCAGAGTCAGCACATTCTGCTAGAGCAACACCCTTTTCACGTTCTATGAAGAAAGGTGACAGAAATCTTGATGATGACTCTATGGAACCATCGACAGGTTCGTTATGATAAGGCATGCTCCATCTTAATTTGCTTGTTTGAAACGAGGTGAAGCAACATCTCTTCACTATGGTACTGCTGCCGGTGATTTGACAGTGTAATATTCAACAGCTGATATGGCGTTTATGTGTCGGTCCCACCTGGTTGGACTTTAAACCCAAGATGATGATGATACTTCAAAAAACCTAAGCGTGGGTCTGACATACACCACTTAGATAATTCAATTACACAAGCCAACAGGATCAGAGACCCAACGGGGTGTCTATTCTTTATAGGTCTTGAACCTCTCGGTCGGTTTCCTCCTATTCTAGAATGCGGACAATATTCCCCGCGGAAATGCTTTGGCTCTTTCTTTTAGTCCTTAATACCTGCGCATCAAGTTAGTTTGTTTGCCGTCATCTTAATTCTGCTGATTATTTTCCTTTTCCGAGTTGTTCTTAGTCAGGAGAGACTTGGACATAGGTGGTCTCCCCACGAGAGCCAACTCCTTCAATGGCCGCGAACCTGAGGCTCAAATCACCCGAAGACCATTCTCGCCGATATCTTCCATCGCATCATCAAGATTAAACTCAAGAACCGTGCTGGAAGAAGATCCCAACCGGCCACCCAATGATCAGCTAGAGAAACAAGTCCTTAAACATGATGCATTTCAGCAAACAGTCACTTGCACACCTGTGAAGTCCATCACACCTGTGGAGGAAGAGAACATCATGACGCCGAGGGCGATGCCCATTCCCTTTCCAGGTACACCTTCAACCGTTTCGGCTCCAATGCAGACGTGTATGACTCCGGCTCTGCCCCATATCCATGCTCCTGGTTCAGAAGAGGAAGCCGCGGATCAGGGCAAGATGGAGTACTCGTTTGAGGAGCGGAGGGCGGGCTTTGTGTTGCCGAACTCCGGCGTAAAGAGAGCTACACAAGTCTGATTCCTTGGCACAGAACTTTGTTGTGTTTGTTGTTGAATGAATTGAGATGGATCTTTCTGTGATTTGTTTTAGACATATGTTGCACTGATGAGTCAATATGTTTTGGCTTCTCCAGCATATTTTCCCACTGGTGTTGTTAAGGGGCTTTTGATGCCTCTGCTGCATCATTCAACAATGTTGTTTTAGAAACATTTAGCCGCTATGAAGGTTTAAAAAAGGCGACTTATTAGAAATAATGTTAGTATCGGCACTGATGGTCATTTATGATGTTGTTTCCAGCTTTCCAAACCGATGAACCAAGACAGAGAACGGAAAACAGGGAAAAAAGAGTCTTTGGTTTTCGTCGTTATCAATTTTTTTATTATTGTTATTGATTCTAATATTCTCTTCGTTTCAGATAAACTATTACATATTCCAAATGAGGGACTTCATAAAAAAAAAAAAAAACATCCGATTGAGGGAGGCTAAAGCATCTTGGAATTTTATTTTTTTTATGACGAGAGTGTTCGCGTCAGCGAGCGCGCACGTCGATTAATCCCCGGACACTGACAGGGCGTCCCCTATCAACATCGAGTAAAGCTTTAACCAAAATCAACGGACGCGGTCAACCTAATGGGATTTGAACCCAAGACCTTTAAGAAGAAGATTGAGTCAAACACACCAACCCAAGTTGATTAAGCATTTTGGAGTTGTTTATTTCTACATTTAACTATAATTTGAATGGTTAGACAGACTGTGCGACGTTTCCAATTACTACATGGCTTTAACCATCACTTAATGAAGAAATTCAGGTTGGTTGGTATATCTTCATATCAGCACATACTTAATCTATTTTTTTTATTTTTAAATCAATAACTAAGATTAAAATATAATATTTTTTAGATATGAGTTAGTCTGATAGTCATGAGTCTCATCAGGTTATTATCTCAAATTAAATCTTTTATTGGTTTAATCTTTGGAATAAACTTAAATTAAATAAAAGAAAAATAATATTTAATTTTTTTGAAATATTGAGCCAGACACATGATCTCATCAATTTTAAAAATATACGTTTAATTCTTATATCATTTAATGAAATTATATTATTTTGACATAAAATCATATAAAAAACTTTATAAAAGGATAATAAGTATATTTTTTACTGACTGAAAAAATAATTAAATTATTTTAACATAAAACATCATTAAAATTGATAATAAAAAAATCATCCATATATTTTCAAAATAAAAAAAAAATTATATATCATCATTGAATAATTCAGATGTATTTTATATTCTTTTTTTAAAAATAAATTTTGGTGTGTGAGAACACGTTTTTGTTTTCTCAAGACCCTTAGTACACCCTATTCAGATTGTCATTAAAACACGTTGATTCACATACACAGGGGTTCAACGATCGGCACATACACAAGGATTTGCTGAAATCTGGGGTCACCCGATTTCAACGGGGAACAAGCACCACCAGTGACCATGCTTGGACGCCATTGCAGCGGTGTCTGGCTTGATTTTCATTTTATTGGTCCAAATAAACGATAAAAAAAAAACAAATACAGAAATTATTCATGAATAATTATAATATAAATTTTTTTATTATTTTTGAAGTTAAAAAAATTGATTTAAATTGATTTTTGTCGATTTATAATTTATACTGTTGTTAAATTTTGTTAATCAAATTGACTTCAACTTTCATCACCTTCCAGGAAAGTCTCGTGATGAAACAAACGTGTATTTTTTTTTCATTTTTATAACCTTAGAAAAAATAATGGAAAACAGTGTGAGTGGTTGGGAAATTTGATATGGCTCCTGCCTCACCTTTGCGGCCTTTAATTATTTTTTTTCCACTTTAAAGAACAAAAATGATTCCTTTTACTTTTTTTCCTTTATTTTCTTTACTTGTTTTGTCTTTTCTTTCCCTTTTTACTAGTAAAATAATGCAAGTACTGAATATGTTCAAAATTTATTATGTTGATGCAATTAATTATGCTTTTATTGAATTCCCTAGGCGGACTTGACCCGTTTTCTTAACCATAATTCATACTTCGAATTCCGTAATTTTGAAATAGTATTAAATTGATTTAGAAAGATTATTTCTTTATTCTCCCTATTTTTTCCCTTTATTCTAATAAATTTTTTTGTTTATTTATTTCTTTTTTCACATCCTTTTTCTTCAAAAACCCAAGTTTCCAGAAAATACCAGTTATTGAGTTTTTTCCAAGCACCTCTCGAAAGCAGCATCTTCTTCCCAATCCAAAATTTCCTGCAAATTCTCATCCTGAATTTCCTGAATTTTCATTTGGGTTTTTTAATTTTTCCGATTTTTGATGTTATGATGGTAATTGTCTCAGGTAATTGATTTTTGCTTTTCCTTGCGAGATTTGAGGATTTTTTTACAGTTTCAGATCTTAAAGATTTGATTTTTATGCTGACCGCTGTGTCTTTGTTCAATGTTTTGGGTTGGGGTTTTTGCTTTTGAACTAGTCCCTGTGATTTCAGTCTTTTTTTGCTTGGTTTTGAGCTGCCCAGTTAGACTTTTGACTGTTTGTTTCAGTTCAATTCTTCCCCTTTTCTGACAATAGTAATTTCATCAATTCAACCCATCTGCTGTGAAAATCTGTACTTTCTGCTAATTACTATACCATTTACCACTAATCTTTCTAAAAAAGTGATTTTTAAGCTAAATCTGCATCTGGGTCATTAGGGTTTCTATCAAAAGAGATCAATTTGATTCTAGGGTTTGTGTTTATATTTGAGAGATTAATGCATGGAGGGGATTGGAAAGCAAGAATTAGTATCTGGGTTCCCACTAAAAAGTGATGAAACCCATGAAAGTTACAGATTTGGCTCAACTATGAGCCCATCAAGTGGTCCATCAATGGCTCAAGCTGGTGCTGTTGCTGGGTCAGGTGATGGTGCTGGGTCAGGTGGTGTTGGTGCTGCTGCTGTTGCTCCACCAAGTAGCAACATGGGAGGAGTCACTGATGGGATTGAGGCAATGAAGAAGAAGAGGGGTAGGCCAAGAAAGTATGGCCCAGATGGAAAGTTGACAGCAGCTGCAGCTGCTGCTGCATTGTCACCTATGCCTATATCAGCTTCTATTCCATTTTCTGGAGAGTTCTCTGCTTGGAAACAACCAAGAGGAAGGGGTAGGGGAAGAGGAAGAGGAAGAGGTAGAGGAAGAGGCAGTCCTTTTGAAGCTATTGACAATGTCCAGAAATTGGACTTTGAGAATCATGGTAACTCAATTTGCGTTCTTGTCCTTTTTTTCTTTCTTATTTCCACAAGACAAAGGACAATTGGTCCCTGTCCATGACAGGAGCATCTAGGTTGTTGTTGTTTTAGTCAAAGAGGTCTCTCCATCCACATAATCGACCCATGTAATGTGATGAAGGCTTGGTTCATTGTTGTAGATCTTGTAGGTTTTCATTTATGTAATTATTTTGGTGATCATGATCCATATGCAATATAAATGTTCTTAATGGTTGCTATTTTAAATGGTGGGTTTTGATGAGATCTGGGATTCTCATATTTAACTCCGAGATTAGTCGCCCATTTGAGCTTCCCACCTTGTCTGAGTAAGACAATAAAGAGTTTGGGGGAATTGATCCCTACCAATAAATTGTCAGATTCTTTCTGTATTACATATATTCATCAAGGATAATCATCTGAGTATGCTTCCTTACATCAGTCGTACATGAGGGAAACCATGAGACAAAAATCGGTTTATTGAGACTTTGTTGTTGTTTATCGTCATAGGGAACCATGCCAAATGTTGAAGGTATGCCTTTTCCTAAATTTGTTTTGCTCTTCTTAAGTCTCGTTTCTGTATCTTTATAGTTTTTCTTGTTCCTTTCATGCCTCGTTTTTCTGATGTTCTGATGATAAGACTTTCAATTTCTCCATTGAGTTCCATAGCAACTCTCATACAAATAACCTAGCATAGTAATTCTTGAGAGCTGTCCTATCCATTATCTTGACTTTCATATTCTATTTCTGATTGTTTGTCTTTCAGTTTAGTGAAGTATACATTTCAGCAACTATGTATTAACAGGCCGTCTTGGTTTTACAGACTTAATGTTGAATTATTTTCTTCTGTCAGGTGACCGATTGGCATACATGGTCGGAGCCAATTTCTCGCCCCATGTGATTACTGTTAATGCTGGGGAGGTATACCTACATGGCCTGTTTGGAGTTTTTATTGAACTTCTGGCTTCATGATTCTGAATATTGCATCTACATTTAGTTGCTGTATAAAGACCTGAAATTTGCCTTGGTTAGGGAATTGTACATCATGTTGCCTCTAATATAAGCATTGTAGCATAATACAGTCGTGCGACAGCGTTGTGTTTTGGTGCATCATATTGAAATTTGATCCCACTCGTGCAAGTGTTGAGACTGATCGGGTGGAATGCAAGACAGTATGAGCTTTTGTAACTGTCTAACGTATCTGTGAAGCATAAAGGAAAAGTTTATAGTCAGCTATGCTGTATGTGCACAATGGTGGACATTCAGTGGCTATATAGTAATTTAGAATCCCGTATATGAAAAAAAAAAATTGAGGTTGACGTGAGAGCTGGTTCAAATAATAATCCCCACAGATATAAGGTTTATAATCTGTTAAGGGTTCAAATAAACAGTTTTCGCTGGAAACATATACATTGGTGATGATTACTGTGGTGGATGCTGTGCGTGTATTAATTGTCTGCTATTGGTCTCCTTTGTGCTTCTGTAGGATGTTGCTATGAAGATCTATTCATTTGGCCAACAAGATTCTCGTGCGATTTGTGTTCTTTCTGCAAGTGGCTCAATATCAAACGTTACAATTCGTCAGCAAAATTCTTCTGGGGGCACAATGACATATGAGGTGAGGCTGTTAATCGTGGTTTTCTTTGGTTGTCGCATCAGCTTGGATTTCAGTACACTTGGCTGAAAGCTTATTTTCTATACCCAGATGCCTGAATTTTTCTTGCAGATAACTCATCTACAATGAAACTATTTCCCCCCATATTCGACTCTTGCTTTTAAAAAAAAAAAAATTGGGTGAAGTTAATGAGTCTGGTGTGCTTCACAGGGTCGTTTTGAGATACTTTCACTGTCGGGATCTTTCATGCCGACAGACAATGGGATTATGAAAAGCAGATCTGGAGGAATCAGTGTAGCATTGGCTAGTTCAGAGGGCCGTGTTTTCGGAGGTGGACTTGCTGGCTTACTTGTCGCAGCTAGCCCTGTTCAGGTAAGTTCTCTTGAGGAGCGACTAACAAACATATCAATTGCTCATCATCTCATATTCTTGGAGATGCCTACAATTTCCTTTGTGAATACCTCAGGCATTGACGATACGATTCCAACAATCTGTTATCAGCACTACAGAACTGATACCTTTTTCCTTGATCAAATAGGTGGTTATTGGGAGTTTCTTGCCAGGCCATCACCAGGAGCAGAAACCAAGAAAAAGTTGGATAGAAACTGCGTTGACAATGCCGGCCCCACCAAATATAAACCCTCCGGTCATAAGAGAAGCGAGCGGGGGAAGCTATGCAGGACTAAAAGCTTTGGATTTCACTTCCCCGCCTTCATTCCACCAAAGTGTCGACAACAACATCAATACGAACACCAATACCAACACTGATACCAACACGACAAACACTGAAACCACCAACATCAACATGGGTTCGTTGAATCCCATGGTTGACATTCGTGAGTCGTCTCCTGAAGGAGAGTCCAATGATGATAGCCCCTCAAAATACGAGAGCTCTGGCTGACCATTCCATAATCAGGCTCTCCTTTTTCTCTTCTTCGATAGTTTTGCTACCTCATCAAGAAACTGAGCCTTGTTAGAATCGAGCAGGTTTTTTCTTTATAGTAACTGCTTCTTGTTCTGGTTTTCCTCGTTGTCTTTAGTGTTTCGATAGATAGTTTAGAGAATGCAGGAAAGGTGGACTGGTTGGAGCGGGCAGCCCATTTAGTTGGATGCGTGTGAATTTCACTAAGGTCCTCGTATTTCTGGCGTCTGTTTATTATCGTTGTTTCCTATTCTTATCGTCTAATGGCTGTGAATCGATGATGTACTAGACTCAGAGTTGCAATGAGATGTTTGCAGTACCTTTACCTTCACACAGCGATAGCGAAGATGTGTATTATACATCACAGCCCCGTTGGGACTCTACATTAGTTTGTGCACTGATTTTCATTAGGTTTTCACTTTATGAATTGATCTCAACTGGGATTTTCTTGGATCAGTGACCTGCAGCTCCTAGATACTTTGTCGGGTATTTGTTGGTTTTTTTCCCCTCTGAAGGGTATCATGATCTGTTGAAATTAAGGTTAACTCAAAACATTGTCTTGTTAAATGTTGGATTTGCAGTGAAGAATTTTGCAGCATCGTGGAAGATGCAGGAGTGAGCTTTCCACTTCCAAACCAGAATATAACTCGGAAAGAAAAGACATACGTACAATGGTTCACATTTCACTACTTTGATCGCAAGTTTCAACTCTGAAAACTCAACTACAAAATTGTTTAGCGCCCTCCCAACACAGCCTCTCGTACCGAAAATTGTTCGAGAACAAAGGCGAAGAAAATTCAGGAAACGTCAATCAGCTCAACATCAAACACAAGCCATGAGTTCGGGGGAACCTTCGGTGGCGCGCCTTTAGCTCCATATCTGCAGACGAGGAAAATAAGAGCATGAGAAACAGAAAATGGTTCCAGAACAATATAAGATTTTGGTCATAGAGTTCAGGTACTAAAGCTAACTGCACAAACGCCTCCTCAACTCCTTGTGTGACTTCAGATGAGGAACACAAGACAGTAGCAGTCGAAAATAATCGTGCTTACCCCATTTGTGGTGGAATAGTGAGCCTCCTTTTATCCCCGACTCTCATGCCTGAAATGCCACCATTCAAAAAATAAAGCAAACACATATTTCTATGCATGAATGTGATGTTGTACTAGTACCAAGTAGTTCTATTTTTCGCACCTTCAACTCCAACATCCCATCCCTTGATCACTGCACCTACACCTGTACAACATATACCCAAGTAAGCAATGCTAGTGGCTCTCCGGAAAAAAAAGAAAGAAAAAAAAAAGAATGACGCAAAAAACCAGATTTGAGAACATACCTAAACGGACCGTGAAAGGAGCCTTATTGATGTTAGAGTCGAAAATCTGACCATTCTTCTGCAGCTTTCCAATATACTTCACCTTCAACTGAAATCAGAGTGCATTGCCAACTAAGCGTTCTAATCTCACACTAACACCTACTTCAAACAGACACTCAGCACTGACTCCACAGGCAGACGTGATCTAAAGAGAGGAGACAGACCTTTTTCCCAGGAGAAGCTCTTTTCCCATCTGGTTTACCCATCTCTAGTTCCTCGATGATCAGACCATTACTGTATTCCCTTATTTTTGAAGGTTTACCGTTGGGAGTTTTGGCTCCTTCCTCAGGAATGGATACGTTATTGTCACTCACAACAGTGATAGTATTTTTGTCACCCACTGCACCTTGAGAATCTTGGCTCTTGCCCTTCTTCTTTTTCTTTCCCTTCTTTTGTTCATCAGACGCACTTCCAATTGCAGCACCAGAATCACTGTGAAAATCCACACAAAAACTTTAGTCACCCATCACAGAATCACTTCGGAGTTCAGAGCAACAACGTAATCATTGTGTTTGAACTAACTTCAATTACAATTTCCAAAAGGAAAACACAAATGAAGAACAACTGATAAAACAAAGAGGGATAGAGCCCAAATGACGCAGCGGTATTGTGAATCTAAACTAGCCCGAGCATTGGCTGAAAATCATGTCTGGTAGTCACTGGATTTTAGATTAGGATGCAATAAAACAATCATCAAAATCCTTGCAGCGGGCAGATGGAGGATCCTTGCGTTAAACCTGATATATTAACCTTCATGACATCTCCTGTGAAAGGACCGAGGAGAATCTACATTGAGGGTCAAACTTTGTTGAGATACTACAGATAAGAAAACCTTGGTAGAAGCTGTGAACAACACAGAGCAGGTAATCAAGTTGAAATCGCATCATTTGAAGCTGAATCAACTAAGAAAAAAGCCCCAACTTAGTGTGCACTGCGATAGTATTACACCATTGGTCCCAGTCATGTAATTTCAAGCATCCAACTCTACAATAGAGTTATGAAACAATGCTCACACTCACTTGTTGACATTTGAATCAGGATCACGTACAGCCTCAGCTTGTTTGGCATCACTCTTATCCTCATCACGAGCAACATGTTCCTCTACAGCTCCACGATCTTTCTTCTTCTTCTTGTTCTTTTGCTTCATGCTTTCTCCAGGTAAAGCTTCAGTGGGCAGTGAAGAATCATTGACTCGGATAGAATCACTGTATAAAAGGACAATGTAATCAAAAGCGAAGCATGTCAGATAACATTCTAGTCCGCAAAACCAAAATCACTACACTCATAAATGCAAACATGAATATATTTCAACTTTCAAGCTCAAAACTCAAGACCAATTACAGAATGCCTAGACTTAAGAAAACATACAAACCTTTTCCCACTCTCATCATTCACAAAAGCATCAGCTTTCCTTTTCAAAGATTTCTCTCCAGGGCCATCCTGTTTCCCTAAATCTGCCTTCTTCTGTTTCTTCTTCATCTTTTCCGACACGCTCTCAGTTTTGATTGCACCAGTATTTCCTTCTGCTTTCTGAGTACCAGTTTCACTTCTGTTCGATGAAGGAACTGGAAAGCCATCTTCATCTTCACTTTGCAGCACTGGAGATGTAGCACTTCCTTTAGCGACAATTTGGAGTGCCTTATCTTCATCTTTAATGCCCTGTGACTGATCCCTTTCACCTTTGGTTAGCTTTGTTTTGACATTTTCAGTAGTAGCACTTCCATCATCAACAATCTCCTCAATAACAACTGAAGCAACAAAAGCACAACGCAATAAATAGGGGTTCCACTTCCTTCAAAACGGAGCTTTTCAAGATACAAATATGAATACATTTACCACATAGTAATAAGAGACTTTAAGTTACACATGAACCATACAGAAAATAAACGAAGATCAGAATACTCGGATGCTAGGACACGCATAAATGTCAGTCGACTCACATTAGTCGCCTCGACGTATGCGGTATATCAACAAAAGCTCATTAGTAGAGAAATTATGCATGTAGTAATACCTCTGCTGGGTCGTGCAGGAGATGGAAACATATCATCTTCACTGACACCAAAAGGATCCTCTTCAGAATCAGAATAGCTCGATTCCTCGGAATCTGGCCCATAAATATCCTCCCCATACATATCACTTTCAAAACCAGTTAAGGATGATCAAAATACTAGCGGAGGTGTTCAACATGACAAGTACAAGAAATGATGGGAGAACATAACACATCGGAACAGACAAGTAAATACACCCATCAGGGGAGGAGACGAGTCATAATCATCTTTATCTCTATCTTCATCACCCTCTTCCTCAGCACCACAAACAACACCAGACAGATGGATACTAGTCGGGCCAATGACAGCGAACTCCACAACATCATTTTCCTCGAACTCAAGATTGAGCGGGCAAGTCTCAATTTTATCCGGCAACAAAATACAAAGGAAGATTTGCTTTCCATCTCCTACTTTACACTGAAGTATGCACTTCTTTGTAGATGTACCAATGCCTAGGGTAGCCTGACCAATGGCATAAACACACAGACCATAGTAATGAATGCATAAACAACAAGGTCGACCCGTCAATTGCATAATTGCATTTGCATACGGAAAAAAAAATAAAAAATGTACAGCTTACATTAATTCCTCACAAAAATCATCCCTCTCCCTCAAGAGAACCAACAAGTCTTTAAAATGCCAGCGCAAAAATTCTAACATTAGGCGCAACAAGCCCGTAACAATAGCGCAAAAGATAAAATTAATGAATACTCAGCAATCAGCACCAAAGAAATTTCAAGCTAACAAATTCAGTGTCAACAACAAGAACTATCATTAACTAAGGATCACAAAACTGGAGACGCAATCTCACATGATCAACTCTTCGAAACCCCATCAAAACCCGTGATTCCGAATTCCATAACAACAAATGCATCCCATTTAGTTCTCAACATCAAAACCCAACCCAAAAAAAAAAAAAAAAAAACCAAGAGACCATGATTCCATAACAAGAAACAAATGCATCCCATACCTGTGCCAAGTACAGCCTCCCATTGACATCCTCATACCTCAGCTTAAACGGCTTCCCCGGCTTCACCTCAACACCTGATCACACAAAAATTCCCCAAAATAGATCAAAAACCCATCAATCATTCCCCAAAAACAACAACACCCATATCATAAATCTCAAAACCACACACATGATCACATAAAAATCGAAAAACTGAACTCGATAATCAGCAGATTTAGATTAGTTCATCGATACTAGATTGAGATGTTGACTTCTTACCCCAAAAAGCCATTATCTGTCAAGCGGCGGAGAGAATCGATGGGGAGGGCACGAAATGGGTGTGTGTGTATATGTGCTCTGTTTTGAACCGTTGAGCGGTGGTGTGGTGTGTGTTGTGTTGGGTTTAGTTTTTGGTCAAAACCCTAGCGGTGACCCTCCTTGTTTCTGGAACTTGATCGGATCCTTCATGGGCTTGAGAAACGAGACTCGTTTTTGGGTCGTTTAGTTTAGTTCGGCCCAAGTTAGCTGCAACGGTTATCTACTTGTAGTTTATTACTACAAGGAATAGCCCCCACAAGAATTACAGCATTCACACACAAAATATTACTCCTCCTTTCAATAATACACGCACGTTATCATTCAAAATACTACTCGGTTAAATAATACATGTAATATTTTTTCTGTTTTAAAATACATATAATATTTTTATTTTTGATAAATTTTTAATCTAAAAAATATTAAATCCATTATTTTCAATAATAATATATCCATTATTTTTTCTCTCAATTGATACAATAAACTCGATTACTACAAAAAAAATCTTTTCCACATCATATTCCACACAAATTCAACACAGATAAAATTGTATATCAGATTAATCGATTGCATGTATTATAACACGGACGGAGTATAATTTATTTCAAAAAATTTGATCTTCTATGGAATATAAAAACATTACTGAAGGAGGGCTTGTGCTGTAGGGTCGGAGCCGCCATTGCTTTTTCATGTCCATTTTTTTTCTCTTAACGTTAAAACAGAACAAGCTTTTTCAGAAGATGAGTTCACCATTACATAAAAAATGATATTAGTGTTTGTGGAGATATTAGTGTTTGTGAAATCTCTTATATGAAAGTGAGAGAAATCGATATTAGTGTTTGTGGAGATTTTCTTTAACACTTGTGTGGATTGACGAAAGCGATGAATGCAATGTGTTGATTCTGATTTGGAATGAACTATATATAAGGAAAATGATCCCAAATTCAAAGAAACACATTTTTAGGGAAAAAAACATGATTTTTCGAGAGGAAAACCATTCGCATTGGCAGGAAAAAGTGTACTGCGTCCGGACGTCACTTAATCCCACGTCCGGATACTTTGGGATTTTATTGGTTCAACATTTTCCAGTAAAGGAGGTTACGCCCGGACGTGAAACATAACTATGCCCGGGCGTTTTGATAAAAATCCTGGATACCCTTTTCATTGCCTCGACACACATTCTTTAAGACATAAAACACTTAGTATTTAGTACTATCTTTGTCCAAAAAGAATATACGCCCATCTTATGCTCTACGAGCACCATTTACTCAAGCAAGTCCGGCCCGGCTCGACGCGTGCACACGCATGTGTTTGCGAAACCCACATGTCATAATAATTAATTTAAAAGAAATGCATTGGAGAAATCTTTATATATGCTCTCTCCACTTCCATCAATATATATAAAGATTTCCAAACAATATTTTGCTCCCTTTCATTTCACCTACACAAGCTTTTACCCAAAATTGTTTTCATTTTATGTAACGTTTTAATGCTCCCATAATAAAATTTAAGAGAGCAATATCAACAGTATCTGCCCTCGTCGACCCGATCACAAGACAAAGGAGAGAAAATATAATATCTCAAAACTCTTATGATAAATTATTATCTCAAATAATAAAAAAATAATATATTATACAATATTATAATTTATACAATGGGATTATAAAATTCGTTTGTCAAAATCATGACAAAATATGGTAAGGATCAAAAAAATAAAAATTGCATAAAATTTAGTTTCACGATAATTAACGTGAATAATAAATAATCGTACGTTATAATTTATTTTGTAGGGTTAAAAGATTTGTTTGATGATATAATAAGAAAAGAATACAAAGTATGAATGAAATGGAACCTTATTATGCAAATAGGAAAAAATACGATCTTAATATAAAAATACCGTATTTATACGAAAATAACCTAAACCTAATTTTGGCACTTATTTTTCTTTATGTCAATTTCTACTCCACCTGAATTAAATTATTTATCCATTATTTACCCACTAATTATCCACTAAAACTATTTTGAATTGATTTAGTTTTTTATAAATACAATCTCTCTTCTCTTTGAAAAACTTCTTACAAACATAAAAACACTTCTTCTCATACAAGAGAAGAGATAATCAAGAGAAGAAAAGAAGGAGAGTTTGAGGAGAAGAGAAGAAGTTAGGGTTACAAGACGACGAGGATCCTTCACCATTAATAAGAGAAGGTGATCATCTTGTTTTCACTTGCATGCATCCAACAATGTGTTTCTATGTTGGGTTTGTTATCAGTGTTCTTATTCCTATGTCGTGTTTGGTATGTAGAGCATGGAGTCCACCGTAGAAGATCTTAACCCCGGATCCATCGACAATTTCATACTTTGGGACCAAAATGAACATGTTTCGGACGACGTTTGGAACCATATCGTGTGTATATTTTTCTAATGAAGCGTCTTTTATGATCGTTTGATGGTTGTTATGATGTTTCGTCATGTCTGTGATCGTTCTATGCTTGTGATTGTTTTATGCTTGTGATCGTTCTATACACGGCCCGTATATAAAAGTGATCGCTCTATGATTGTGATCGTTCTATGATTGTCATATTTCATTGTGTATATTTTATTATTGAATCGACTTTTGTGATCGTGATGGTGAGTATTTTTTTATTTAAATTTCGTGAATATTAACAGGAGAGAGGGGTGCTTGTCTCGGATTAGTCTATGACTGTCTTGACCGGTTAGGACTTGAATTCTATCCAGAGACATTGGATAGAGCCAGTTGGTTTCGAGGTCTTCATTCATCCCGAGCATTTCATGCGCAATGATGCATGCTTGTTGTCGGCCTTGGTGGAGCGATGACGAAATACTACCAATACGTTTCATTTCCCGATTGGTGCGGTGACGATCACCTAAGAGGATGTTGGTTTTATCATGGGATTGACGGTGACAGGAACACCTATTACTTGGGCGATCGACAAAGGTAGTTCACAGAAGGCGGGTATGAGAGAGTTTGGTGCCCAGTTCGATAAGAAGGGGCTTACTCACGTTGCATTTAAGTTGACGTGGTTACGAGACACATTTGGTACTCTACCCATGGATGCAGACGACGAGACGCTTTGGATCCATACCAAAGCATTTCTTCTCTACGTGATTAGAGCAATTCTCTTCCCCACAACGAACAAGAATATGGTGCATCACCGTTATCTTGGGTTCCTAGCCAACATGACTGAGGTCATGTCTTGGGCATGGGGTGCTGCGATTTTGGTACATCTATTCAGGGCATTGCATTTTGCCTCGCGAAAAACTTGCACTTCTGTTCCGGGATGCCTAACATTATTGCAGATAAAAATCTCTTATTTTATTGAAAATGTCTTATTGGATTTATCATGTCTGAAATTCTCTCATTTGTACGTAGGTGTGGTCATACGAGCGGATTTTCATCGGACAACCTATTCCGATTCGTAAAACGAAGAATGACTTGCCCTGGATCAAGCGATGGCAGATCGAGAAGATCGTCAAGAAGGATGAAAAGAAGACGTCAAGGAGACAGTGTCGAAGGAACAACCCGCATCACCATCTTATTTTTTATAGTGGGGAGTTCGATAGGATGCAGGTATATACTTTTTTTGTATTTTTGACGCATCACCAAATACTGTTTGATTTTTATTTGTTATCGATACCCTAAAACCTAATTGCCTCTTTGTGTAATGTAACACTGAGTTCACTTGGAGGCCATATGCGCAATTTGATTATATGTTTGACGAGAACATATTCATGGTTGTCAACATCGTAGCTGAGATGACTTATACTCCACTGATACGTAGACCGATCGTGGAGTATCAGATGCCTGATAGAGTAATGCTGCGATTTCTTGGATGCTTCCAAGGCATTTCTACCCCTCCTGTGGATATGAGGGCACTGAGGCAGCCGCTCCACACGGACCCGAGAGATAAGTTTCAACAAGTAGATGCGGAGACGCTACGATCCGATCACTTCATTCTTTAGGACACTTGGCAGGTATCATTAGATGCTGTTGTTACATCTGCGGCCGAGGTCTTAACGTCGGAGGATTATTTTTCATGGTATAGACGCATCACTCAATTGCGTATTCATCCTCAAACCCCCAAACCCCCAAACCCCGAACCAGTCTACGAGCCTTGCTTCTTATTTGATCAGTACTCGGCTCTTTCCATCATAAGTATCTTTTTCTTATTTTTTTTCTTTAATATTTAATTCATTACATATTTTTAATTGTTGTTCAACTTACATTGAATAATTTTAAAATATTTTCAAATTGTGAGCTATCGACATTTCGTCAACAGTATTAGGGAGACGTAGGTTGGCCTTCCTGATCATATCGCGGCTCTACTTCCGCCGATGGATGCATAGTATGAGGCTTTTATGGTCTCGACTCTTGGGAGAAAGAGAAAGGATGCAGGACATGACGATGTTGGTCAGAGCATTCCTCCTACTCAGAGCCAGCTCATATCTGTCGCGGTGCCACAACATTCATCTCACAGTCAGCCTTTCAGCAGCGACGAGCCAATTCTCTGGATCAATCCCACGGCCACTACAGATTGGTCATATAAGGCCGAGTATCTGGTTCCCCAGACGTCAATGTCATTCCCTGAAGGTCCCCTGCTTTCATTGGTTACCGAGTGCATATCCCCAACAACATCCTTGGGTGAGTTCCCAACAACTTCTCCAGCCCCTGGTCCCCCGCTGTTCCTAGAGTTGTTGACTCTGTGCCACTATATCGTGGGCCTAAGGGCAATGAAAAAGATAGCTGCTACAAAGCTCGTGAGGGTAATACAAGACATATTCTATGCTCCATCATCTAGTGGTTCTGATTTTCTAGTTAATTTGGAACAAAGAAGGGAACATTATGACTTGACGCAGCATGCGTTGAAATCACTTGTTCCTGGTCAATGGCTATTTGATGAGGTGATTGACGTATATGCTAGGTTGATGGTCTCGATGCCTTCTTGCCAGAGAAATGGGGTCTATGTTGTGAGTTGCCTATTTACGTAAATGTGCTCCAGGGATTTAGACAATTGGTTTGCGCATAAGGCGCGGAAAAATTCCATGCCACTCCTCGAGGTCTCTAAAAATGTAAACGCCTTTCGATCCGGTCATTTCACATATGTGAGAAGCGAAGGACAAATTTCGATCCATATAACTTCACTTGTGATGATTCCGATGTGCATCAACTCCCATTTCATCTTGTACATGTTCAATTTGGATAAATGGACTGTGCATTTCTTGATCCTATGTATGAGGATACTGATTGCATCACGGTAGCCCAGATATATAACGTACATAGCAAATATGTGATGAGTTTCTACATGGAACGATCTTTTTTCATTGGTTTTACCTTTCTTTCATTAATTTGGCTCGTTTTGTGGTATGCAGATGGAGTATTTTGCACATTTTTTCGATCATTGCATCTCGACAAGTTCAGGAAAACTCAAGCTCCCAAGTTGTTGGTGGTCAAGAAAAGGCCCTAGCAAACTAACAGTAATGATTGCGGGGTATATGTATTGAAGTACATTGATTACATCATGTAAGGGATCAAAATGACGTATTCAACATGGACCATCGATGATGCCGATAATTGTAAATACAGAATTGCCTATGAATTATTAACTTGTAAACCTCGAGAGGTGCCTCCTTCACAACAAGGACAATCATCAAATGCTTAGATGTTCATTTGTATCGTGAATGTTATGATTCTGTAATGAATGTTTGTTATTTTTCGCTGAGATACTGTTTGCATCGGTTTTTTTTTTTTGGTGGGTTTGTGGTTCGGTTCAGTCCGAGAATATATTTAGGAAGATTGACAATAATACAAAATAACAGTGTTCTGCTGTGTATATACAACCGAAAAAAAGAACCCCGGAAGGTAGTTATACCGCTCATAACAGACATCTAATTGGATTTTTTGATTCATCCGCTGTAAATTATCCCGGATGGGGATAAATTGATAAATTTATTTTGTATGCTACCCGATGTAATTTTTCCCGACATCCATTGTTCTTTTTTAATCTAATTATTTATTTTTTAAATAAATTACAGACTTTTATTGATTGTGTAAGCTTGGCAGCACCTTTGATAACGAGTCGTAAGACTGGAATGCAAGCTGCTCAACTGGGCATGGGGAAGAACGTGGATCATTTCCCAAACAAGTGCACCAAGCTCATCGTCTCATCCCTTGTCCCACCCACAACGCAAAGCCCAACGCCAAGTTCCGGCGATGAAGAGGAAAGCGAATAAACCGATCGCCAAACCCAATCCACAACCGGCCACCACCTCCGACGCCCAGCCGAACTCCGCCGCCGCCGGCGAATCCGAACCATTAGATCCCAACACCACGAACACCAGGGAACCAATCGACGATATTCACGGTGCCGAAATCGAAGAGGAATCGACCAAAACGAAGACCGACACCACGCAGATCGCCACCGCGGGCACGGTCTCTGTTGGAATGGATTCTGTTGCTTGCGATGAAGGAATTGCTGAATCTAGGGCGGAAAATGGAGAGGAATTGCTGGATGAGAGTGAGAGCAGCGCGGCGGCGGCCGTGGTCGGAGTTGTGGTGTGTCCGAGGCAGTATGTTTCAGGTATCGGTTGATTTTTCTCTTGCTTTGAGACTGTTCGTTGTTATATTGATGTCAATGTGGATTGTCATTGCTGAATAACGTTGCTGTTGACTGTAATCATCAATGTTGCTGTATGGATTGTTGTTTACTTTGCACTGAGGGAATGTTTTCTTTGAGAATTGAGTTAGATTATGATTAAGAAACTTTCGCAAGGAGTGTGTGATCAGTAGACCAATGCGTCATATCGAATTGGTATTGTTCTCATGATCATTGTCAATTTTTCATGTCAAATTTTGAATCAAGATGATTGCAAGTAAGAGATAGTGTTGCCATAAACTCTAAAAAAAGGTCTAGATGAAGTGAAGTTTATAGATGGAGTAATAAGTTGACACAACGTTCATGTGAATGATGCGACGAAGACAAACATTAGAAGCAATAGCAACTCTTAAAATTTTGAAATTCTGGCTGAGTTTCATCTATTCTAACTTTCTCAATGCACACCCTTAGAGAATGAGTGATTTTGTCCTGTCATAGATGCAACCCCAAATTGTCACTTGCTGGTGGAAGCTTCTCAATTCGGAAATAACTGTAATGAAAGAGTTGAAGTAGAGGTTGGTGGTTTCGACAATGCAAGTGAAATCGAAGGCAATGGCAAGGTAGATGATGCTGTGGACGATGAAGAGGAGCCAATGGAAGAAGGAGTAGAAGAAGAGCCCGAGGAGGAGAATATTGCGGAAAATGGAGAACAAGGTGAAGCGGAGCAGGAGGAAGTCAGTGAAGATGATGAGGATGAGAGAATTGAGGACCGCCTCGTAGGAAATGATGTGGTAGATCACGAAGAGGAAGAGGAAGTGGTGGAAGTGGAGGAAGAAGAGGAGGAAGAGGAAGAGGAGGAAGAGGAAGAGGAGGAAGTGGAGGAGGAGGAGGAAGTAGAGGAAGAGGAAGAGGAAGAGGACGACACAGAAGCAAAAGTAGAAAAA
Source organism: Drosera spatulata (assembly GCA_035668315.1). Lineage (NCBI taxonomy): Eukaryota > Viridiplantae > Streptophyta > Magnoliopsida > Caryophyllales > Droseraceae > Drosera > Drosera spatulata. The sequence continues at coordinate 1,118 of JAOVYX010016924.1, read as the reverse complement.
GAAGAGGACAAAAAGAAACAAGATACTGAAGGTGATGAGTACGTGAATAATCTGCTTCTCAAAGAGGAAAATGCAAGAGAGTCGGAGATATATATTGGACGACTGCATAAAGAGGTTGTTGAAGAAGACCTGATCGCCGTGTTCTCGAAGTTTGGGGAAATTCGTGGCTTGAAAATTTCAAGGGATTCGAACACAAAGAAAAGTAAAGGCTTTGCATTTCTTCGATATGCCAGCACCGTCCAAGCAAAGAATGCATTGTCAGAGGCAAAGGATGGGATTGAGGTATCATTTTGATCCATATTGCTGTATACAGTAACACATCAAGTTATTTTCTCCTGTGTTTCCGTCGAATTAATACTGGTGTTATCTATGGAGGTGAAAGGCAAGCGTGCTAACGTTTCCCATAGCCACGGCAATGACACTCTTTACATGGGAAATATTTGTAAAAGATGGAATAAGGAGCAGGTAACTTTAATTTTTAAAGCAATGTAGTATCAAGTTGGTAGCAGTTTCTTACATCTTGCACATTTGCAGTTCTTTTCCCTTCTTATTTTATCTATAGGTCTAACTTTCTCGTATTTGTTCAAAATGTTTGGAATGTGCAAATATAGGTAATTGAACTGCTCTTTTTCCATGTTGCTGTGTAATCTTTTGATTAGGTTCCAAGTGGTTACTTTTCCTACTATGCTAATCGAAAGATTCTGCGTGTAAAGTTAACATAAGCGAAGTTCGATGGATACACCAAGTCCCGTATATTTTCCAACAGTTTTGACTTAGCACACGTATAACTCATGTCGCAGACCAATCAAATGACTTTTTCCCAAAAATTTATTGTGTGATATTGATAATGGTGGTTTGTATCCTGTAATCTATCTTATGCAAAGAAATGTTTTTATTTGTTGTACCGTCTAAAGAGAGAACAAAGTTCATTAAAATGTGTTTGGGTGATGTCAAATGTCTAATCGTTTAAATTTGTCGATGGAAGGATTAGTAATTATAGTACATCTTTTCTCACATAAAAATGACTCACGCATAAAGTGATGTTGCCCAGTGCATTTTTGTTTGGCCCTGTTGTTGACATGTTACTATGAAACAATTTCTTAAAGAGCCTTCTTTAT
>JAOVYX010016923.1:0-23406 GCA_035668315.1 Drosera spatulata | reverse complement strand
GACTATTGGGGATTCTGTGATGGGGGCTTTGCTATGTGCCGGAGTTATTGATCTTCATGATGGACAAAGTGCTTGCCAATTCATGGGATTGACAAGCACTGAAGCTGTAGGTAAGTTGAATCAAAACATGCAAAAACTATTAGCTTCTGTGTTCATGTTGTCACCGCCATCATCTTTTTTATTTTCGTGAGTTAATCACTGGCAAAACGGTATAACTCACATATGAGCATTTCACACTCAGGAGATGGCTGTGCAAGCTCTCAGCTGTTGGATCCAGAGGTAGCTCTTTATTGGAGGTCTATATGCAAGCACCTACAAGCTGAAGCACAGGCAAGTACTTACATTTTATGGAATTATGTTTCTTCCATTTTCTTCCCACATCTTCCAAAGTTCTCAAGATTTTTTTTTATATCTACTGTTGAAAATAAACCTGATAGGACCTGAGCTTAAATTTTGGAACCAATTTAAAATACAAAGAACTATCTTCTCATTGCTTCACACAGCAGCAGGCCTTCCCCCCCTCCTTTTTTTTTCCCACTCTACCACTTTATTAGGACTTGTTAGTTGTTACGTTAACTTTAATGGAACAAGTAGCACAAGAATATAACGTATTTCTGCAAGGTTGTTTTGAAACATATTGTGTTGGTATCCTGCTATTCTTGTCATCCTTTTCCAAAGGGAAAGTACTTGGATGGTAGCAAACATGAAGCTGTGCAAATTGGGAAATCTTTCATCAATATCTCTTGTATTCTTCTTCTTCTTCATCATTTTTTTTAAGACTCATAACATGCTGGAGTTGTATGCCATTTTTGTCGCACTTTTGTTCCTTTATGGCATGTTCTTTTATCATAATCTTAATTCCTTGATGGGGCATATTCTTTTGAGTATTCCGATGATGACATAGTGGCAATATTAATAATCTGCAGGCAAAAGGCTCAGATGCTGCTTCAACGACGGGCACTGAAGCTGCCATATATGCTGCAGAAGCTTCTGACAACAATGACCTCCTTGAGAAGTTTTTGCCTGCCACTGTATCTCAATATGTTGAATTGGCCAAAGGACTACTTGCTGCAGGTGGGTGACATATGTGTCCCTGATAAAACCAACTTTTTGCGGCCAAAGATATTTATGTTACGTGGATTTGCATCTCCTAATTGGAATAAGATTTATCAGGACCAAATTATCGGTTCACATCAAGACAACTTCTATTGCTTGGCGCAATGCTCGACTTCTCTGATGCTACAAACAGGAGGGTCGCCGGTGCATTTGTGCAAGACCTACTGATGAGACCTCTTGAATATGAACTAGATCATGATGGGAATATGATTGTCATCGGAGATGGCATCAACCTTGGTGGGGACAAGGACTGGGCATTTGCAGTTTCTGAATTCGCAAAGAAAGTTCATGCATCTGGTGGTGAATTTGAAGAAGTTTTACTTGGAGTTATAGGAGAACTTGCACAACCTTGTCGGGAGAGAACTGCAGATTGCATTCAGTGGATGCACTGTCTTGCTGTGACAGGCCTCCTATTGGAAAATGTGAAATCTTTTCATCAGCTGCAAGGGAAGGCCATCGAACCAGCTGAATTACTGCATTCTTTATTGCTTCCTGGGGTATGCATCTAGACCCATGTGCTTTATCTATATCTGTTTCTTTTGTTCGCATTTTGACTTTAAATATTAGCAACTTCTTTGACGCTCCTTCTCCACTAAGTCACTGATTGACTAGAGAGATGTATTGCAGGCAAATCATCTCAATTTGGATGTTCAGAGGGTTGCTGTCCAATGTCTTGGTCTATATGGATTATCGGAACGAAGGCCAAGTAAGGAACTCCTGAAGCAGCTGAGAGTTTCTTTTGTAAAGGGTCCATGTCCCATTAGTTTTCTTGCAGCCAAGGCATTGGTGGATCTTGTCATGTGGCACGGACCCCGAGAAGTTGACAAATCTTATGGGTTGAATTTACCATTGCAAGACGAAAATGTTGTGGCAAGTGTTGCTTCTATAGATTTCAGTGGCACAAGTGGTGATTTAGATTCTGGGGTGCTTGATCTCTTGCATGCTGCACTTGCCAATGAAAACTGGAACCAACTCGAAAACCTTGAAGAGGACGAATCAGTACAGGCTATGCTGGGGGAGGGGTTTGCTAAAATTCTTTTGCTGAGTGACAAATATCCTAGCATCAACTGTGCTTTGCACACATCAGTCTTGGTCAAGTTGATTACTATATACTTCATTGAAGAAACCACAGAACTTAACAGGTAATCTAGTTCCTCCTCTTTCTGTTTTTTTCTCCCCCGATCAGATGCATTAAAATCTATTCTCACCAGGTTGAAACAGTGTCTGTCGGTGTTCTTTGAGCATTATCCTTCCCTTTCAACAAATCACAAGGTAATTCATAGTGTTTCCATACCTGGAACTCTCCTTTTATTCATGCATCTGCCACAACAACTCGTGATGCTTATTCTTTAAAAGCATGCTGTAGAGTTATCTGATAATGAGGCGAACTTTCCCCTCTATATCTTTTCTTTGTGCAGAAGCATTTATCCCAGGCCTTTATTCCTGTGGTGCGTGGTATGTGGCCAGGAATCAACGGGAATCCCAAGGAATCTTCAGTCACGGTGTCTAATATGCGTAAGCGTGTCATCCAAGCTTCACTTTTCATGGTGCAGATGATGCAGGCCCCTTTGTATGCAAAGGTGACTGGAAACAGCGTTACCAACTTGCTGAAAACTGAAGATGGTTCAGTAGAGAATATAGATGACTTTGAGAACGGAGAGGAAGGCCTAGCCATACGCATAGCTGCTGAGGTAACCGTAGCTTGCAATGACAATCAGTAACTTTTGATTGTACATCAATGGTAGTCTCTGAAGTTGGTTTGAATTCGTGAAACTCGTTCTCTATATTGCCATTTAGTGATCTGTGAACATCCATTCATATGAACTTGATTCAAGAATCAGGCGTGATTTATTATTTTCTGTGCACATTACAAATGTGTTCTGTGGCAGTATGGCAGTATGATATGATTAAATTTTGTTGTATGGTTAGTCAGCATAATACTATCATCTGTTCTCCATCCAGATGGCAAGTTTCCCAGCCAAGAAAACCCAAGCCGAGAAATCTTACGTGTCAGCATTGTGCAAATCTCTTGTACAACTCCGTTTTCGACCATCTGAGCAAGGAGCAATCAAGCTGATGAGGTACCTCCTCAATCGTTTGGCCAACGCCCTATCCTCCGAGAGGGAGCTTGTAAAGAAGTTCAAGAACATGGCTGAATATCTCAGAAAAATGGACAGTCAACCAGACCAGGAAATATTGCCCGACCAAGCTGACATTATTTTTGGTAAGTCCCTACCTTGTTTACTGGGTTGTGTATCGCTCTAGTGATATTGCTTGTTTTTTCCCTTGCTACCACTTCACCAGCAGTGCCTAAAGCCCATCCAGCCTGAAGCACTATGCTCAGCATGTGTCTTGATGAGCAAATCTTTGGCCTGGTTTTTAGTCATATCCTTGATAGACACAGAGGAAGGATAGCGAAGGTCACTTTTACTGTGGTTTCTAAACGCTTATGATGTGATTGTGTCAAGTTTTCAAAGTGAAAATTTTTATAAGATACTTGAAGAATGAAATTGATATGTATTACTTTATCAGAAAAAAAATTTAAAAAAAATTGATATGCATTAGTATAAGATATGATGTGAACCAATCCCATAGTAATTGTAAGGAAAAATAATTTTGCAATGAGTGTAGCTAGCTACTGTGTTCATTGCAGATAGAAAAGCCGTTTGACTGAAGTGTCTACTATTCTATGCCATTCTCATTATGTTAACCCTTGACGTGTGAATAATTTAGTTGTTCTTTTTGTGACTCAGGGCAGTTGGGCCTTGAAAACCCTGGTCTTGATAACTCCATGGAAGTTCCACCAACACCAGCCCCACGTTCAACCCGCTCTGCTCGCCCAAGGAGATGGAGGCATGAAGAGACTTCATCTGATGAAGAAAGCTCACCTCCACAAATCATCGTGCCAGCAGCTGTTGTTGGCCTGTCAAGTGGGAGATCACAAAGAGCAAGCAAGTTAGCTGCATTATCCAAGTTGACCATTCATAGGACTGCCGTTGCCCACGACCATATAGATGAGGAGGAAGAAGGCTCGGACTTGACATCTGAAGATGAATCTGCAGAACTGGATTGACCAAATTCATTGATCTCTCTATTCTGTATGTTATAAGGGAACCTGAAGGTCATTGTGGTTTGTGACGACATGGTTCATACGGTCACTGTTTGTGACGTGATGGTTTATATGGTCACTCTTTGTAATGTAGGTGCTTGTTGATGTACTATTTGTAATCTTTATCTCGAAGGTGCTTATGCACTCTGCAATTAAAGAATGATGCTTTTGTCCATCCTGTCACGTTTTGGCTACAGCAATTTGATGATTTTGCCAAAATCAAGTCGTTTGCTAGGTACTTCAATAGCTCCTCTCTTGTGGTTGTGTGCAGGGAAGCATAGATTAGCATGACGTTTTATCACCAAGACTGGCATTGAAACGCTAGTGGCTGGCGTACCAACACCTGCGTGTGGAAATTGTCATCTTCATGTGGGATGCAAGCCGCTTATCCTACTTACACATCCGCCAACAGCAACTGTATGGTCAGTCTCATCTAGTCGGTGCGCTTGGTTACAATGTTGAAAGGTACTTCTTCAGCATACCGATGAGCTAATTTCCCTTTGCTGTCAGCGTCCTGGCTGGGGTTTGAGGTTCGAGTTCTTCATGTTCAATGAGGGGGAAATCTGATAAATATGCAGTTGCCTCCAATTGGCTGTGATCTTTTTGAATATGCTTACATTTTCTTTTTGATAAATACATTTTTCTCTGAAGTAATCAGGATGACCAGAATCCCAACCACTTGGTCCGATGTTGATTCCTTCTAATTTTTACTTCTTTTTTTTTTTTTTTTAAATCACAGGTTCTACCTTTTTTTTATCCATATATTTAAACTCAAAGATCTAATAACCAGATATAACCATAAAACATCGTTCCTTTGTAAGACAAGATTTGCTTGCCGATCTCGAATTTTAAATAGGATTCTCTCTTATTTGCTCCTGCACCAAATATATTTTATCAGGTGATAAGTGCCCTGTAAATTTATTGCCCCTAGTTCTCTGCGAAGAAATCCTCAAAACAGATAGCATGACTATGTCACATGTTCACGCAGCAGCCATGACCCGTAAGCAAGACAGGATCAGCGACTTGCCGCCAGAGATGATCCAACCCATTCTCGATTGCTTGCCTCTCGTCGAGGCGGTGAGGACTAGCATTCTGTCTAGGGAATGGAGATGTAGGTGGAGACTCCGTACTCAACTTGTGTTGAATCAAGGTTGTGACATCCTGTAGAGCAAGTCGTTTACATTTAAGGGCCAACTCGTCAAGGACCTGGTTGAGCCTCTGATAGAAAAATTCCCACAACTTCAAACTTTGGATCTTGGAATTCGCTCTTGTAAGGAGAAGGGACCATTGGCTTTGGATCATGCTCTGCAACTACAGGTTTTGAATGTTTATATTGACAGGCATATTTGATTCTGTGATCAACCCACAAACATAAAGACAACGAGGTTCACTTAGCGGCTGCCCGATATTGGCAAGGATTCTATAGAAGAGGAGGATTCCATAGATGTGCATAGTTTCTTTATTCAGCTTCCACATATCGAAAATATCGAACTCTGGAGGGTTTTTTTTGGCACGTAAGCTGGAGTGCATTGTTTGTTTACCTTTTTGGTCAGTTACAAGAGATTCTTCATTTCCCTCCGTCGTCTTTCTTTTATGTAGAATTTGAAGCATGAACACAAAATCTCGAGGAAGCTACCATTGGTGCTTCAACGACTGAAAACCGCCAAATTTGATGTATATTGGTCCGACAACATTTATAGGAATGCAACAGCTTTTGCACTATGCCTCGTCCGTAGCTCTCCTAACTTGGAGACATTCGAGTTGAAGGTGATTTTTCTCGTCCCCAAAATTTCATTCCAGATCCCATTTTTTATGATGTAGCTCCTATATCGTCCTTTATGAGAGCATGCCATTAACTGGTTTTCACTTTCTGAACTAGTATTCCAATGCTAACATCATGATTGGGCATGATCGTTTGCCGGAGGCGACGAAGACTGCAGGCATCAACATCTTCGAACTGTGAAGATATACGATAAATTGGGACAAAGGATGCAACTTCAGCCAATCAAGTTTCTATTGGCTTGCTGCACTGCACTTGAATCACTGTCTATAAGACATGACGTCTGTCGAGATCAAGCTTCAATGATATCGACGGAGTTGATGCAGTTTCCCATGCTTCAGCAAAGGTGGATGTGAATTTCTATGGTCTGAGAGACAGTCTGACAGATTTCCTGGATTTCGGGCCTTCTTTTAATGTTGAAAGGATCAAAAGATCTTTTCCTAACAACTTTTGATCAAAACACTACGGGAGAGAGTTTGTCCTATTTTGCTTTTTCAGCCTCAAAACTTTTGATCTAATTCCTAGATGAACAAGTTGAACGAATAAGAGGAGTTCGGTAAAATCGCTCTTCCCCTTGAACTGCTCGATGAAACCATTCTTGACTTCAACTAAAGTTCTATGGCAAGTTATTGTTGTGTCAATTTGAATGGAATCAAGTGAATGATGCTTAACAGCGCAACTTGTTGTAGTACTAATCTGCTTCTTTTACCAAACAATGCTGACTGAATCAAACTCATCCAGCATTTTCTGTAATTGCTGAACTAGGAATACCCGACACACGATGGTTCATCCAACCAAAAAAGATAAACCAGTGCAATGATTGATGAATTTTTGTAATAGTAGAGTTTGTTAATTCTATACATAATTTGAGATAATCAAAAATAAAAATATTTAAAAATAATATGAACCGAAGTTTGATTATATCTAATGAGTTTTAAAAATTAATTTAATTGAATATATTATTGATTTTAAAAATAAATAAATTTAAACTTTGTAATTATAACAAACAAGCTAGCCCTAGTAAAATATTTTGACCGATTCAAATTATTTCAAAATACTCCAGCTTTGTGTTAAGTTGAGTGCGTAATCATAACACATTCTATTTAGCCGTTACCAGCTATCTCTTTCTTGCATTCCCCTTTATAAATACCCTCTGATCTAATCTCATGGTCGACACGGACGCGGAGAGATTCGGAGAAGGCGACCACGGTTGAAACCCTAACGCCCCCGTCGCCGCCACGCTGATTCCACGATCAGGGCTCTGAATCGAATCACATCTGCGTCTTCTTCTCACCTTCGGGCTGTTGTCCTGATGGACGACAGCGGTGACAGATCCGATTGTGGTGAAACCCTAATCTCATACTGGAATCGATTGAGGGGTGAAACCCTAGTCCGGATCTTTTGCTTCTCATGGCGATCGGGGTGAAACCCTAGAAATCTCGTGGGGATCAAAGATCATTCTCGGTGAAAATCTCATAACTTCATTCATTTTTCCCCTAAATCTCTTTGTTTTATATTCGACCCAAAAATCCTTAAAATCCCATTGTTTTGATTGTTTTTTTTTTTTTTGATGACGAGGGTGTCCGGGCTCACGCGCACCTCGACTAATCCCCCAGACACTGACAAGGCGCCCCCACCAGCATCGGGTAAAGCTTTGACCGAAGTCAACGGGCGTGGCCAACATGGATCCCATTATTGTTTTGATTGTTGCGTTTTCTATTCGACAAAAAAATTCTGAATTTTCTAAAATCCAAAAATTCTCCCGGATTAAGTGAGGAATGATGGAATCTGAATCAGATCTCATTTGCTTCTTCCTCCTTGCAGTGGGTGTTGGTGGTGAGACCTTGATGTGGTATCGACGACCGAGCACCGAGCATCGATCGAGGTTGATTCCTTAATGTCGGTATGCCGATCGGAGATCGTGGACCATCAGGGACGAAACCACCATCACGCCGTTGCAATGATTGAAGAGAGCAGTGATGTTTGGATTCTGATCTTATTCTCTGAGGGGAGATACGGTGATACCCTAGCGCTTCTTGAGGCGAGGCGAGGCGAGATAGGAGTGATACCTAGCTTCTTGAGGCGAGACAGGGGTGATACCCTAGAGCCTTGAGGCGACTGGGGACTTGAATATCTTATAGCGATAACCTCATCCAAAATCTGGTTTTCTCCGTACATCTTTTTCTTTCAAATATTTAGGTTCGATGCTACATAAGAATGGAAGAATTGATGTAGATTAGACAGAAAGTGGGTGTGGCTCCAATAGAAGATAAGATGAGGGAGTCACGATTAAGATGATATGGTCATGGTTTCTGTTAGGAGATGTGAAGTTTGGGAGATGTGTACATGACAGACTGGAATGACGTCGTCATATTCATGTAGCCGATCCCACTTGATGGGATAAAGGTTTGATTTGTTGTTGTTGTTGTTGCTGCTTTTTGAGATGTTGGGTTTTTGACACTGTGATTTTGATTGCAAAACGCTCAGATTAATCAATTGTTTTGTTTCTTTTGCGTCTCTTTCCCACTGAAAACTTATGTTTTATGGTTGGTTTCTAGTGGTGTACTCTCCCAAGGGATGTTCATTCTTTAAGCATACAATAAATTTTTCATGTTTTTAAACAAAGAGACTGTTTTAATGTTTTCAATGTATTTTTTTTTTTGTGCCTGAGTATATGTGAAGAACAAAGGAAGTCTTTGGTCCCTTGGTGTGTCTGAATATATGTGAAGAACGGTCCAGTTATACAAAGGCGGCTGTATGTGTTTGCTTACTAGGAGAGGACAAGAAATGCCTTATTTCTGAGTTATGACATGCTTGCGCCGGTCCTTGGTGTGCCTTCCAGTGGCTGGGAGCAAGGTGGTTTATTTTCTTCAAGGCCACAGTGAGCACAGGTTTAACAATGAAACAAAGTTTGTCACTTAAGACATTGTTTTCAGTGGTTATTTTCGATAATTGATGGCATTGTTCTCTGTCTCATTTCCAAAGTCCGGTCTTGCATTGCAGAGACTGGTTCAAGCAGCGGCATGACTGGTCAATTTCACTTGATGATGTCATTTATACTTATATCATTGTAGAATATCTGTTGTCTGAAAGTTCTACAGTGTTACAGGTTTGGTTTCTTGGTGAAAATGCCAACTATGCTGCCTCTGAATCTGGGAATCTACTGCATTGATGATATTGGATGCTGATAAGATGGTTGCAGCCGCTAGCTCCCGTATTTCAACTTTAGCTACTGCATTAACTCGACTACAAAGATGTGCTTTCAACGGAAGTTGGGAGGTTTTTCCTCTCCCTTTTAGATCTATTGTGAATTGGTCAGCTGTACCCTTTTAGATGGACTTATTGCTTCTATCTTGCTTTGCGTATGAGCCATAGTCACTATGTTTATCAGTTTGTATCTATCCAGCCCAGTGAACTGCATCCATTCTTCCCGTTGCATTTTAATATTTCTTAGCATTTTATTTTTCTGAGATTAATTTCTGCATGTTTGAACCCTTTGAATCGTCCAACCCTTCCCCAACTAGAGGGGGGGGGGGTGGAGTGGAAGAGAAATAACATTTTTATTGTGCTTGGCTTTCTGCTTGATATCACTTTCTTGGTCATTAATTCAATTAGACATGTCTCGCCTGGATTCATAATAGTATTAGGTCAAATTTTAGAACTGCGGAATTCGAAAGTACATTATCCGCACATCAGGGACATAAGGACCCATGGCAACGCAAATGAGTGTGGACTGATGATGAACTTAAGAAGCTCTATGAAACACATGAGAGGTTGCTGGATCTTGTTCCTCTGTTCTGTTACGTTCCAAGAGCTAAATATTTACCTCTGGGACCTACGAGGTGACACTCTGCACTATCATTACATGATTTCATTTTTGCTGCATAGCAATGGCATATTTTAGTTGGGCTTTCTGATGCACGTACTTCTTAGGAAATCGACCTTATTTTCAATTTGCTTATGATAACGTCAAGTTAATTTCATTGACAAGATTCTTTAAAGAGTGAAGTCTCCTCGATATAAGTGAACATCCTCAAGCAATCACTTGGTGTGGAAAAGTGTCCCAGCGATAGCGCAAGGAGGGGAATTTAGAAGAAGCCACCCTTTGAATAGATGTTGATAGCCCCTTGCTCTTTCTCTCTCTGAATTGAAAATATATTTATGGAAGCTTTAATTGGGTTTATTTCTCCTACTCCTGTCTCACGAGGGTTATCAAAGTAACCTGAACTGTTTGTGAAAACTCTCCCAGTACTGTCTACAGTCGTTGCTGCGAATGAAAAATAACAAAAATGATTTAGAAAGGTTCTGAACCAATATATAAACGATGTGATCCTCTTCTTCTCACAGTGATTGGGGGTGATACCTAGCATCGCCATGAGATGGAAGGGCCCATCGACACAGGGATTGGAAGAATGTAGCTACAATATCATCCGAATTCTGGTATGTTCTTCTCCCTATATCTCTTCCAGTATTGTTAACTGAGTTCTTTGAGACACTGGGTTATTGACAATGGGGTTTGATTGCGAATGCTTGAAGTCATCAATTACTTAGTTTGCTTTGGGTTTCATTTTCCACCAAAACTTTATGTTTTCTGCTGTTTCTTGTATTGGTGAACTCTTCTACAAAGAGTGTGGGTTGTTCATCAAGTTTTCGAAGCGTATATTAATCTTTTCATGTGTACGGCGGGTTAATGCTAGTGTAGAGTCATGCCACCTGTCCCGAAGTAAGAGAGAAACAATGCTGATGATTGTTGTTGGACTAGTCCTGGTTTTCTCCATAAAATCATGATTCATATGGCATTTGCTCGATTGTTTTTTGTGCCTGAACATCATATATGGGAAGGGTTTTCCAATAATGCAATCGATACCTCCGGTTATATGAAGAAATATATTTTGATATTTGAATGAGATGGTATAGCTATGGGAAAGAGATGCGAAATATATGCCCAAATATATTTTGATGTGCGATCAATATTGAAAAGATGTGCCCTATAGGTATAGGATTTGCCCTGATAAGTAAATGTTGTTCCCTGATTTGTGAAAAAGTGTTCCTATATGCTTCAATGTATGATTGATGGTCAATGTTAGATGCTTATACCATGGTCAGGCAAATTTATCTTCGAAGCTGAAGGTGGTATTTATATCTACTGCAATCACGTCTCGTGTGCGAGAGCAAAACTAACATCAATGTGCTGAAGAGCTTGACAAGGTGCTTAACAGTATGAGAATGATTTTGGCATTACTAGACATGTCAGTGTTGATTCAACTGTTCTATTCTTCCAAATTTAAATGTGTTTTTGATTTCCAAGAAGATTAGTTAGTACCCAAAATGAGGAGCACGAGAGCAGCTAGGCTTCGCTCATAAAACATGAAAAACTTTCTGAACCCAACACAGGATCTTTAGAGGTATTGTGTGCTGATGGTCATATGCTTATGATCAATATGGAAGTACTTCATCAGAGATAGTTGTCATTCTTTGGTGGTAATTTGTTGGGAGCGTTAAGCATAATTGAAAGAGAGTTCTAATAGCATTTTGAAGATATAACTTTATTATGATCTATCTCTTCTATATATGATACGGAAAAATCCTTGAGATTATGATCTCTCTTTTTTTTCATTCAAATCTACTTGCATGTGCCTTTGGTTAAAAGAAAAGAATAAAGTTAGAAGTAGTTTATATTATCTAAACTATATTTATTGCAAATACCATTTTCACAGTATGTAGTCCGTCGAACCATGTTATTGAACCGAAGTTGTAGCCTTTAGCTGCACCCTTGCCATTGAATGAAACATTGAAGGTTGCACCTGTCAGACCTTTCTGGAAAATCAAGTTCTTTGGTGATACATGTACTCGTAATCCTTGTGGTGTTTGTAAAGTGGCCTCGTATGTTGCATCCGGAGCTCCCACATTGATCGCATACCTCGTGACCTTTACTGCATGGTTTCTCTTGAGTTTGGCAATAGAGATTGATGGGTAGTTGATGTCAGTGATCAGACTGTTCGAAGATACCTTTGGACAGGTGAAAATCTCTGTGCTTGACAATAACTGAATGTTCTTCTCGGAGTAGCCACAGTAGCAGAGGAACCTTAAATAGTCATATGTCATAGTTGGGAACACCAATCCTGGATCCAAAGCTTTTATTGGGTTTATTTCTCCTACTCCTGTCTCATGAGGGTTACCAAAGTAACCTGAACTGTTTTTGAAAACTCTCCCAGTATTGTCTAGAGTTGTTGCTGTGAATGCAAAATGACAAAAAATGATTTAGAAAGGTTCTGAACCAATAATTGTGGAACTGATTGGAACTGCCTACTTTTCCTGTCAAAAAAAGCTGCATTGGTTCATATTTTCTGTTTAATATTATATTCAAGTTTCTTGCGTCCTGCTGCTAAGCCATCCTAGCTGAGAATGAAGCAAGGTATACCCTATGCCCCTAAATTCTTTTGGCCAGGATTATCAGGAACTGTACTCACTACATGAATCATACCTGTAGTCATCAGTGCTGATTTAATCATGGAAGGTGCCCAGTGATGGTGCCTGGATTTGATGTAGGCAGCTGCACCAGTAACATGTGGGCAAGCCATTGACGTTCCAGATTTAATCCCAAATTTAGGTTGCCGGTTTCGGGTGGGATCATGGAATTCATCATTTTCTGGAATAGTGGCCGCTAATATGGCAACTCCTGGAGCCATTATATCAGGCTGGCATAACACACCATGGAGATCAGATTTTTTTCACAACATTCAACTCTTGGCACCACATTATACAATATCAGCTATATTTGGTCTGTAACACAAATTGAACCTTGAGAATGTTTTCTGTCAGATCTCCTGGTCCTCTTGATGAAAAATCTGCGACCACTGGCGCTGGCCGAAACCTTGGTACAGTTACTGTTGGCAAGATTGTTGCGGTGGGTTTCCTGTTGCAAAACCATTCATCAAAGTAAGTCATTTCATTATCCATAACTAGTTGCAATTATTCTCATTTGAGGTGTCTTAGTCTGCTTCTAGTTCTATGTTTGAACAAATAACCGGTGTTTGATTTTGGAGCATGCTTTCTCTTTGTGTTTGAATTTGTTTTCAATAGCTAAACAATATATTGGAAATATTTTTCCATGAAATGGAAGAAATTAACTTTGGTGAATTTTACATACTTGGTGGAGTTAATATAATTGAGTATCTGAATTCCGGCGTTATCTCCGATTTTTGCACAAGGAAAAGCACCTGAATCAAAAGGCACCCCTTTCTCGGCATGGCTGATGCATATTATCCCCCTTGCCCCAGCGTCCTCTACAACCAACTTTTTGATTCGTATTGACGTGCTTGCATAATTGTCTACACAAACAACTATCTTCCCTGCAACCTTTTGTGGGTCTGGTGATCCTGGATAGCAGCTACTGCAGTTTCAGGAATACAATATGTAAGTAAAGAATAACACAGGTTTGTATCCATCATATTTCGAATAGTGTAATACTGTCACTTTTATTTCGTGGAGTGTGCAGTTGAATCCACAATTTGTTCATATTTACTTTGAACAAGGTGATTTATGGTCTATTAAAATCAGAAAACGAAATTCTATCTCAGAGGCCTGTTCATACCTCGCTTCTGATGGTGGGGTGAAATCAGCAGCTACTTAACCAGCAAATGCCAAAGGGTATCTACTCGAGCGGGTGAGATTTGAGAAATTGATTGCAGTATCCTGTATGAGGAACGTAGCTGAGCTTAAATATATGTGAACTGTACAAGATTCACGAGGCACAACTCGTACCTTTAGTTATTATTTTGATCTTACTTTGACAGAAAATCCATTTCCCAGGAGCACTGTGGATTCGAAATCTCTGTCAATGCTTGAAGCTGCAATTGTGAATATCCATGGTGCAGTGTTCACTACTGTATATGGATCCGGTCCATCATTCCCTGCAGACGACACCACCATGATCCCCATCTGATTGGCATGGAACGCTCCAATGGCTATCGGGTCCTTCAAAAAGTCTGATTGCAAAAGAAAGTTCATCCCCAGAGATAACGACAATATATCAACTCCATCTTTGATTGCATCATTAATGGCTTTCAATATGATTGAACCATGACAGGTTTCTAGCGAGCATGCTTTATAGATTGCTATCCTGGCATAAGGTAAACCTCCTCTTGCCGTGCCTTGTGCCAGACCAGCGTAACTTGCATTAGCCACCGATGAACCTGCAGCAATTGCAGTTGTGTGTGTTCCATGGCTGTCATGATCTCTTGGTGAGCCACTAGGCTTGGTGGTGCTTATGTTTTCTTCGTTACTGAAGCTGTGTTGTAGGTCATAATGTCTTGCCCCTATCAATTTCCTGCAATCTTGTGGAGGTGAGTAAATTCAGTTTTAGGATTTTTGGTGAATGACTAAGCATCATATGTGGTAAATCAAAACCATCTTCATAAGTTCACTCTTTATTTGGTACTATTATTTCACTACCTGTTACAATTTGATTTTGTAAAGTCTGGACCCTCCATGCAAACACCCTTCCATTTTTTAGGTACTTCTCCGATGCCCTTATCGCTGAAGCTTGGAGATTCAGGCCATATACCTGTTGGAATTAAGAGATTCAGTACATTGGTTTCAAGTTCTCAAGATGAATACCGGTCATGATCATAGAACGCCATTCACCATATGCAAGCTAAAGATGGAACTGATCCTCATGCTTCGATTGGTTTTGGGAGTATTCCAGGTATATCCTAAAACCACCGACTATTAATTTCAATATTCGATTGGCCCTTTTTTTTTTTCTTTCTTTCCGCTCTGTTAGTATTGTGTTCAGAATTGTCGTATTAATTTCTCATCTCTGGGCCAGTCGGCTGAGCTACATACTCAGTGCAGTCATTGGTGGTGGCTACAACTCCTGCATAAAAGTGTTGTGCCTATTGGCTTGCAAGATTATATATATCTTAGACGCCAATGTGTCGAAAACCATGGGCCAGGTAAGTGATTAGGCCTCCTCGTTACTTTCTTAGCTGCCAGAAAAAAAATCCATCATGTCCAGCTAACCTTTGTTTTTGTTAGGACATTATTTGCTAGTTTTTGCCTTAATAAAGCAAGACAACAAGTATACATCACAGCTAACTGGAAGCATGCCAATTGTTCCAATTCATCGCAGAAATATGTGAGACCATGTGCCTTTAATTGTTGCTGTTCGTTCCTTTTTCTCTATTGTTCTTGATTCTTGAACTTCTCTTTTTCTTTTTTCGTTTAGTTACTCTATGTTGGGGGTATGTATGATAATGATATCATCCTGTCTGAATTCTTAGGCAAGTAAGGCAACAGAAAAATTAGAGCTCACCAGTATCAATCATTCCAATAATCACATCTGCATCAGGTGGATGATGGAACGGGATGCTTGATTGGGGCCCATTTTCATTCCATTTCTCATTGCCAGTTGTTCCGCTAGTGACTTATGCTTCTAGGAAATCCCAGGAACGTGTTGTGTGCAGCTTAAGAGTTGGATCTGGGAAAACTGACACTATATCCTCTTGACCTGTCATTAATATATACGTTAGCTTAATCACGTATCGACGAGTGAAATGGTTAAACACCGTAACATAATGTGCTCCGTGGGGAAAGTTGCTGACATAATAAGTTCGAAACCTTGCGTTTCTGGTACCCTGGAAACTACTTACTATTCTGTTTGAGTGTGACTCTTTGCTAGTGTACTCTTTCTGGGAATTAAAATTCAAGGCCTTATGAAATGAAAAGAGGAGTCCCTCATTCCCCTTCCTAGTTTGTCGGCTGAGCTATGAATGGTGGAAACAAGTACACAAATCTCTTTCAAGTCACTGTTCAACCGTTGAAAGAAATATGAGTGGTTCACCAAAACAAGCCTTTCCCTTTCCTGTATCAAAGCAGCAAGATTTTTGATTTGTAGGTGAAGAAGAAATAACCAGGAATTTTACCTGATAACAGAAAAGCTTCTCTGTCAGTGAGCATTGCTGAGAAACCTCTAAGTGCATGATGATAAACATGTCCCACTGCTACTCTCTCCCTCTCCTCTCTGCAAAATCAAATTCACTGCCCCCTTTTGTATACGGTTTTCTTGCGATTGAAAGAAATCGGCGTGATGACACTATCTAGTTTTATGTATTGTGTACCATGTACCTTGGGATAATGGTGCATAGCAAATCAAGGTGACCTGACTCCGAAGTTTTTATGTCTACATTTTTGCTGCCCGACGATGCCCCCATATAAACTATGTGATGCTACAGTAGAAATAAAGATGATTCAAAGGACTTTAAAATAATCCGATTTCAAATACAAGAGAGAACAAGTACTAATTGGAGCAGAATGTTTTGAGGAGGAAACTTGTGGAGTTTGATCCGGTATCAATGAGCAGAGTGAAACGGGTGCGAGAGAGAGGAGGAGGAACATGAAGCAAAATAGAGAAGCCATGACAGTGGCGAGCTCCGATAGAAACTATACTACAAGAAAGACAATGAGAGGGTGAACTATGTATATTGTATGTATATGCGAAGAAAAGGACCATGTGGGAATGGACATGAAAAGAAGAGTGGAAGCAGAGGAGGAAACTTGTTTGTTGGGGTAGCTGAAGGCATCTATCTATGCTTGATGCTTTACTCCGAGCCCAAGTCTATTCTCTGTTTGCTATCTTTTGGCATTTAAGACAATAATTGCTGTTCGGTTTACGCTTCTGTGTTACACCTTTAATTTCAAGCTCTTTTATGGTAAAAACAACAGCTCAGTTTATCTTGTCATCGACATGATATACGAAGGACAAAATGTATACAGTCTTTTCTCTATCGTGACAACGAAGAGACTATGCCTAATAAGATTTTTTATGGTTGCTTATATTGATTCAGCATTACCATCTGACATCGATTCAGAACCATTTCATATCTTTTTGAGCTTTGGGATTATGCTGCAGGTTGCACAAGTTCCATCTCGGTCCATCAACAAGCGGAGTCATATGTCTTTGATGGTAGACGTTGTTTACCTTCCATCAACTCCACTATTCGCGAGTGGTTGAGATCAAAATCATGAAGTGAAATCCGGATTTGGCCGATGGTTTTTTAGACCTTGGCTTGGAGTCTAATAACTGCATTATATGTAACAGTGTCACTATCTAGGAGGTTTATTGGACCTGTGGTTAGCTTGAATGAACCAACAATTCCCCATCTCGACATCAATTTGATATGGTATCTAGATATGCTGGCTTCTCACATGTGCTTTGGTTTGTTCGGTATACTTGTATCTTATCCTCGCAATAATATTTGTCTTTAGCATTCAACGATTCTATGTTTAGAGCCCGCCAACCCTCGCTTCCAAAACATCTCTGTTATTGATTCACGACGCTTGTTGGAGTTTAAATGCATTGCAGCATTCATTCCCTTTTTTCTTCAATGGTTAACTTAAAGGGGAAAAAAAAAACAAGAAAAAGAAAAACCTCTTATGCTCGGTCTTTTGATTCCAAGGCACATCACTTCAGCAAGAAAAAGAAAGCTTCATACGTATTGCTGCTGCAAAGTTGCAGAACTAATAGTTCCTTCTTGTACTTGAAGTTATCTTCTTAGCTACGCTTCTTCGAGAAAACCTCACCGTAGTCCTGTGAAAAATGACATGAATGGGTAACCTATTTCAAGAAAATCGGCAATTAACATAATATACAGCAAACCAAGATGTATACTGTGCTCTATCAAAAAAGGGAAAAAAAAAAAAAAAAGAAGAAAAAAAGATGTATTTGCGTCAACTCACCCCCATGGTTCCTACTTCTCTTTTCTTTCAATTTTTCATTTTATCCTTTCCTTTATAATATTTAAAATCGTTTATAATTTTAATATATATATCAATCATTAAAAATAAATATATATTTGAACTCTACGCATCAATATCTAGAAAATAAGACCAATATTGAATGTAAAAAAAAATTCATTACATTATAAATAAATACATATTAATAATATCTAAACACATATAAATTTTATCATATTCAATTGTTCCTCCAAAATATTGTTTATCACATGGATTGATGTTCATCACTTCATTTCACAATTGAAGACGAACTGTATAACTATCGGCCCATTCTCGAGCTGCACTGGATGCGTTCTCCCACCACCATCTCGGGATTGGAGGTATAGGATAATGAGGATGTAGAAATAGTTGAACAAAGTGATTCCCAACATAAACAATAGCAATTTCACGATATTCCTGAACTTCAGTCGGAGGGGACCTCAATGACAAATGCGTAAAACAAGCCGAAACATTTACATCGAATATATGCAATATAACATTATACCTCGAAGCAATGACTATTCCCAAAAGCATACAGTCTATCCAGTGCTCGATACCCACAACAGAGTCAAAACAATGTAGTGAGTGTAGTAACCTATCTGTAGCACCTTGTTCTTGCTATATTATATCATATTGAGTTTTGTTTAATATTATCTCTTCCATGAGATCTGTTCGTACTCGAGCCCATTCGTCTTCACAATTACCGAGTTGTGCTGCTATTGCTCTGAATTCACAATGACCGTCACCTCGAATATCGATGATGCGAGAAATATCACGCAGAAAGGCTTGTGGTAGTCTGTCAGTATAAGGAGCAAGATTGGGTTGAGTCAAGATTGGTAGACCGTCACCTTGTTCCCTTCTACGTCTTCCTTTTCTTTCTGAAATAGCATATCCTCTACAAGAT
This sequence comes from Drosera spatulata, assembly GCA_035668315.1. NCBI lineage: Eukaryota > Viridiplantae > Streptophyta > Magnoliopsida > Caryophyllales > Droseraceae > Drosera > Drosera spatulata. The sequence goes on along the minus strand of JAOVYX010016923.1, from coordinate 4,722 downwards.
ATTTCCAAGAATGAAGGAATACGTTTTGAATTGAACTCCTCTTTACGTGATGGTCGGTTTTTATGTTCTGTGTTGTATGAGGGGACTCGAACTGTGCTTTGAGTTGGATCCATCATATCGATAATCTTGTCTATCATATGTTCTCGCATACCCGGTTCTAGACCTTGCAATAACTCAAAAAGTCGAGATGTTCTACCTTGTGGTGGTGCTTCGTTATTGTTAGAAATGATTTGATGCATAGACAGTTTTTACCAAAAAGGATGAATATCAGATAATGAAATCGGGATAGATTGGCTCCGATATCGTGCAAGATCATGCATGCATGGTAATCCATATATAGTCTTGAAAGAACAGTGACACAAACCGACAAGTTCAGGAGAAGCTTCATAAGATAACATGAGCTAATGATGTATTTTCTCCAACGCTTCTAAGGAAACACGGCATCGTACCTAATCATAAATTAGTGACACAAATGTCAAATTAAGGAGAAACTTTGTAAAATTATGATATCTGATGATGTATTTTTTTTCAACGTGTAAAAAGAAATACGATATTGTATCTGTTCATAAATCGAGTCCTTTATTTGCTTATGCCTTGGAATGTTAATTGATCTTTGGAATGATTTCTGAATTTTTCAAATTGGATCTTCACCATCTTGTCAATTTTTTTGAACGATATTTGCAGTGATGACATTGTATCCTCAAAATACAGTTTCAACCTTGAATGTGAAGACTCGTCTATGTAAAAAGAAAAAAATTATAAGAAAACTAACGGATTAAAAAAAATTAAATTATATATAAGGATTATATTCATACCTCTGGCTTGAATTGCTACCCAAGTGCATGTACTGATTTGTCCACGCTGCAACAAAACGTTCTTTATATAGTGATAGTCACATCTCCCAAAGATACTCAATTGCTCATTGATATTCTTTGAAGTCCTCACATAAGGCATGTCATTTTTATTTTTTTTATATGATGATGGCGTCCATGAATTGAAAAGGGAGTGGCATGATATTAAAAGGTCTTCCCATTGTGTACGAAGAATAAGACTGTATTTTTTCATCACATACTGATTTATGTGCCAAATACAGAGCATATGATTTGCCATAGGAAAACATGTTTCAATAACATTCAATAACGCCAAATTTCGATCTGTAACAAGCATTGAAGGCAATTCGGTCCCCTTTTCAATCATCCATTTTTTCAAGTACTCAAAACCCAAGTGAGTCGTTCGGTATCTTCACTACGAAGATAGACGAACATAAGAGAATAAGTGTCAAGGGTTGATGTGATACCGACGACCTCTAATAATGATATACGATATTCATTGGTCTTATATATGGCATCAATAATTAAGACAGACGAAAAATTGACAGACAACTCAAGACTTGTAGGATGAACCCATAGAATATCCGTGACTTCATTGGTATCAGGATGTGTCCGACAATCATACAAATATTTTTTATTTTGTAGTTGACTCAAAACCCATTGCATGTACGTTAACCCATTGCATGTACGTTAACCCATCTCGTTCAGACTTTTTGTGAGAGAGAATAGCGTTGTATACGTATTTAACACAAGTAATATTTTTGGGATCTTTTTATTTCAAAATAGAAATTATTTCTCGTGGAGTAGTGCTTTGACTCATTTCAACAACAAATTCAACTTCATCTGATTTTAACCTAGAAGGATATTTATGCCCCTCGAAATGTTCCGTAAGATCATGATTATGAAAACCACAAACGACCTTTAACCCCCACTTGACACCGTCTGGAGGTTGTGGTATATCCCGTAACTCAAAAGGACAATCACAGTTTTTGGTACCTGTATTTTTTTTTGTAGGGATTGACCTTCGATCAGATATTGTCGGAGGTTTGTATTTTTCTCCTCTTTCACATCCGAAAAAACATCTAGACAAGCTATTGCCTCTTAATCCGTTGGAATTTATAATAACCACGACCATGTCAGTTTCAAGGCCTACTTTCCGTGTCCAAACTAACATTTCTTCTCTCGTTTCAAAAATTTATAAAATATGATAGCATAATATATTAGTACGATATTATAAAATATAATACATATCTATTATATGATTATGTATACGGAGTTACAAACCTGATCAGTAGTAAATTCCTGTGTATAATCACGACGATTATTACAAACGTCATCTGTACCACAGTGATCATTCCCAATAGACCTAGAATCCGAAAATAAAGAGATAAAATTGATCATATTTGTAACGACGTTTATGAAACACACTCTGATTGATGTTGTTTGAGATAGATGAGATCAAATGAGTTATGATGAATCAAAATGAAATGGATGAAGATATATATAAGAAAAATTGAGAAAGAATATGAAAAAATTGACAAAATCGGAATCTGAAAAAATTGATAAGATCAAAATCTGAAAAAATTGATAAGATTGAAATCCGAAAAAATTGAAGAAATATGAAAAAATTGATAAAATCGAAATCTGAAAAAATTTGATAAGATCAGAATCTGAAAAAATTGACAAGATTGAAATCCGAAAAAATTAAAGAAATATGAAAAAGTTGACAAAATCGAAATCTGAAAAAATTGATAGGATCAGAATTTGAAAAAACTTCAACACTCACGAACGTGTCAAAATTATACCGTCACCGCAGATATGTCATGCTCATATCACTGCTCCTGACAGGAAGACTACAACGGCTTCCAATAATTCAACTATGAGATTTCTTCTCAAATGTTACAGTACCCAAACGAAGATTATAAAGAGCTCTTTTGAGTTCTATCAGGTCCATATCCTGATCAACCAGTTCCAGGTTCAAGTACTTGGAGCAGCTTGTCTTTCAGCAACTTGGCCTCTTAGAAACTCTAGCACTGAAAGACGCTGCAGAAGAAAATAAGACTGTCAGCTTTATGGTAGATTATCAAGCTCTGAGTTCATATGTCATAACAGCGAAATGCCTACCCGCTGCCCAAGGCTTGCCTCATCTAGACTTATGGTTAATGACTCTGACATGTTGATCGCTTCCTGAAACCCAGAGATAGCTGCATCTTCATTATGAAGGCGACTGTCGACATCAGCGACCTTTGCTAGGGAAACCACCACATCAAGGACCTGGGAATTTGCAAGGAGGAACCATGTGAATAGCAACAACACAAGTTCGATGTCCTTGTAAGGTTTGCATAAGTAGGAACCATGCTTTTGAATGTGTCGAAAGAGTATGAAATAGATTGCTGACCAAAGACGGAACATCTGGATGTTTTTTCACAGCATCACGACGAACATTCAAGGATCGAAGATAATAAGATCTTGAAGCTTGCAGATCTCCAGCATAGTATTTCAGATCTCCTATTTTATTCAGTGAAACAGACAGTGTGTGTGTAATCTGAAGCAAAATTTAATTTATGTCAGCTAACCCATGAAATGTGGCCAGAACGAGTAAAAACTAAAACCTTGAATTTGTATGTTCCTAATGTTACCTCCATGTCCTCAGTAGGTAACTTCGACAAAAATTCAACACTTTCTTCGAAGAAGGTGACTGCAGAGCTAGCCTCTCCTATTGCTCGACTGCAGCCAAAAAAAAAAAGAAAAAGAAAAGGAATTAAGGAACATACATGGTGCAACCATCAAGCTAGATATAGAAAATGTAAGAATGTATCATTTGAAAATACACCGAGTCAACAAACATGAACAAGCAACTTAGCTCGGGATGACATTAAGCCGGAGATCGATCACACTGGATGATCTAACCAAATTCAGATATTTATAACTATGCAAATGTCCAGAATTGACTCCACCATGAGAAACTACTCCAGTGTTCACATGATGGAAAGGCAGGAAGCTCACCAACAATCTCCGAGCATTCCCAAGACAGCTCCAAGTTGCGAACACAGATCCGGCTTGTGACCTGATCTCTCTAACTGCTCTCTTAGATCCTCTGCACAAAGAGAAAGCCTTGATTTGGCGCTTACGATGTTCTGAGCGCGGAAAGCCTACATCAACACATTCATTTTTATTATTTTTTAATTATTTTTTACAGAAGTAGTTAAGTCTCGGACACTTATGTCCCTCAGAACCCAATGAATACATAAGGGCGTTGAACTTGCAGCCGAACTCACCCTCATAGCTTGTTGCACCAAGAAAGCACCTCTTTCAAGCGAAACATCCTCATACTTGACATGTTTATCCTCACCAGGCACCTCCCCGTCTGTACTCACATGGGATCGCTTCACTCTGGCATGACCCTCAATAAACCGATCAACCACCTTCTGAAGATCATTATCTGGGTCAATTTTCTTGATATCTACTCCACATATGGGACAGTCCTTAAAGCGCGATATACATGCTCTGGATTTTAAACAGACAGAATTCTTTAGGAAAATAACGCCATGAAACCATTTTCAGTGTTCTTGCTAGAATTCAGAGAAAAAAAAAAAAAAGAAGGCATGAACTTACTTGCAATACACATGTGAACAAGGCACGCATCTGCTGCTTTCAAAGAGAAGGGCTTGGCATATCACACAGCTGAAAGGACCTAGCTTAAACGAACCGGCATCATATCCAAAAGGGCACTTAGCTTGAATACTCGAGGAATCAGCAGACTCACTTCTGTTCTTATTATCCTGTTCGACAGAGTTCTTATTTTGGGTTTCTACTGAACGTTTTGAAGAGACATCATCGGGGGGAGCGGCTTTGACGAATGGACAAACAGGAGTCATGTTGATGAGTCTTC
>JAOVYX010016922.1:0-23414 GCA_035668315.1 Drosera spatulata | reverse complement strand
CGAGGGAGGCCGGGTCAGGGGAAGGGGAAATGAGGAAGGGAGGAAGAGATAAGGAGTCCACGTGTCGCGATTCAATTGGTCCAATTAGGATAGTTTAGGATTCCTTTATCCCTTAGGTTTATATTTGGTATAATTTTTGCAGCTCTTTGTCAAAATAAATATATGAAAATTCTCAAAATTTAATAACGAGTTCGATTTTATGATTAAAATGATAATTCAGAAAAATAAAATTTTCAATTTATTACAACCCTTCTGTTCGTTGCCTTGTTTATTGGTTGAATGTCACTTTTACACTGTGAATTGGTTGAATGGCTGACCGTTGTTTATGTTGGAAAAATGTGTTGAAACTGTGTGAATCAATCCAGCGATAAAAGAGTGTTGGTAGAAATATGGTGTCATGGATGGAAATGTAAAGAATGTCTTGGATGCTCAGCTAGTGAAGCTATGGTAGTGGAGGAAGTGTGGTGATGAATTATTCACAAGGGTTCAAAGGCCTCATTTGATACATACAATAATATCCATGAGATTGTATATCCCATTTTATCATGTTTTGCTTGTCTCTAATAGCAATAGGATGAAAGGAAGGAAAGAAAAAAAGTGAGAAAATTGGTTGCGGTAATGGTCAACATGCGGCCATGGGCGGTGGACCGGTGGTCGACGACGCGTGGAGACGGGTGGCGACCGAAGATGGATGACGATCGAAGATGGGTAGCGAGCGACAGTGAATAAAGAAAGCGGTGGGGCACCAGTCGTCGGGAGACAGCGACCGAAGATGGATGACGATCGGAGATGGGTAGCAAGCGACAGTGAATAAAGAAAGCGGTGGGGCACTGGGAGATAACGAGCAAAGAAAGTCGTTGGGAGATAGCGAGCAAAGAAAGCCGTGATCGATAGCGGACGGTGGTCGACAACGATCGCTGGTGGGTGGTCGACCACGAGCGTGCGGTTGAGATGAATGAGGACGAGGGAGGTGGGTGGTGGGTGAGGGGCATTTTGAAGTTTAATTTCCTTATCCAACTGGGAGGGATTTTTTTTTACACTGGGAGATGCCATTAATAATAATGAGGGGATAATACCCCTTTTTCTACTAGGCGAGATGGTTTGACTCGGGTGTATTTTGTAGTTGAATTTTCTTATCCAGTTGGGAAGGATTGTTTGTGACACGGGGGTAGGTATCACTGGGATAATATCTTTTTTCATACTAGATAAGGGTGTTAATCTTAAATACATCCTGCGTGCCAATCGTAGGATTTTTTACATTAATAATCTCATCTAATCTTTTATCATATGCACCGAATGAAGTCTAAGAGTTAATTTTAACATAGACCCAAATTGGTATCGATAATGCGAGTTAAAACGCGAGTACATTGGGAAGGAGCGGAGTGAGTACTATATTTTCTAGGTGGAGCGATGGCTTGAGAGAGTTGGGGTCTCTTTAGTAAAGCTATAAGTAATATTTAAATTGATTTCAAATAAGTTGACACTTACTAAAATTATTTCTATAGGATTTTTTTTATAAGTTAGTTCTTCACAAAAAAGGCATTTTCTTATATTTTTTAATATTATGTGTGGTTAGATTGTTGTAGATCCAAATCAATGATTGAGATTGAAAATCTTTTTCTTTAACTTGAGATTTTAATTTTAATTATTGATTTAGAGATTCAGCAATCTCATCACATTTACCCTTATGTGTGGTTAGTTATAAATTTATCAAGTTTTTTTTCCTTTTATTTCCTTTAAAAATCTTGCAAGAATGCTGAAGGAGAAAACATTAAAGATAATTGAGGACATTCTAGAACGAGATACAGCAATCGGTTGATCTTGATTCTGTGGTTATTCACTGTTCTTTTCAATCTCCGTCTCACAGTCTATTTCAATTGGGGCTGGGGTTTGTTGTATGATCAAAATGCTATAATTGTTATTTTTTTGATTGAAACTTTCAATCACTGTTGCTAGAATTTCGTATCTTGGCTTTTCTTTTTCTTTATCTTTATGTTTGATCTGTGTTGATTGAAACCGTTGATTGACTTGATGAGGAACTTATTGTTAATATTATGTTTAAACGAAGGTATTATCAGAGACGCAGACAGGATGGTAGCCCCAAAAAGAAATGTTTCATATGAGCGTCACGGATGTTCTGCTCTTCAAGTATGCAGGTTTGTTCATGCCTGCTTTGTGCTTCAAGTTTCTATATTCTGCAAAAGCACACCATAATACTGTTTTTTTCTCCCTCGAATAGGCATATCCAAAAAAGAGAATGGAGGCGTCCAAGATACTATCATCTCTTCTATTGAATGAATTCGTGAATCTTATAAATCAACGGGAAAGGTTTAGCTACTGACTTTTAAGTGTTGTTATGTTCTGTTCTTTTCCATTCGTTCTTCATCACTCTTTATATGATCTATTGATTCTATGGCTAACTCATCAGTAATAGTCACTAGCTATTGGTTTTGGCCTTGTCATACTGTAGAAAGTGCTTCGTTTTGGGCAATGAAAAGAGAGAATTTATGCATAATTGACTTATGTAAGGAAATGAATCTTACAAAATTGGGAATGTTCTCTAGCTTGAACTTGACGGGAACCATGTTCCTAGGCCACTGCTCACGCCAACACCACCGATCACCATCATCCTGTCTTTCGTCCACTGCATCTGAGCCACAAGCTTTAGGGCACACTCTAAGGTCCACCACAACCTCTCTCTCTGGTATCTGTGTCTTCTTACTCTCACCACTCCCGGCACAACACTTCCCCGCATTAGACTTCTCCAGACCACCTTCTGGGTTTGCCCCGGAACTTGGCAAGAAAATCGAAAACATTGCTGCCCATCCCCAATCGAGTGATGGACCAGGCAGTTCAAGCCGATCAGCATGTGAAGTTTCCACAAGGGTTTGTCCTTGCTGAGTGGCATCGATACTGCCAGGTTAGCTAGGTATTTGTTGACGGCCTCCTGTTTTTGTGGTGGCAATGTCTTTGTGGTGGTAGACGATGATGTGGTCTTCTAGGTTGGAGGGGCGTTGCGTTTTCAGCCAGAGGTATCTGCCACCGCGGTCTTTGATCATGAGGCTTGTGAACTTGGGGTGGTTGCTAATCATGGAGTTGGAGAAGGCGGGTTTCATGGCATCAATTTTAATGGGGTTTCGCAGGCCAATGGCATTGTGCATGATGAAGCCAACCTCGTCTCATTGGCGGTATATCGCCGCATAGGGCGACGGTGGTGCTAAAATGTCCGCTTTGTTGTTCTCCATTGTCAGTACATGTTGATGTTCTAAGTAATTTGCAGACTCTTTTTTCTTGGAGTGTCAGGGAACGTTATTACTGACCCTACACTACCATGTACATTAATCTGATTCTTTTCCTAGCTAACCTTGGTATTAACGCAGTGAGGTTCCAATACAACCTGGCACTAGTCAGCCTCCACTTTTGGAGTGTGCTCGTGCTTTCAAACCTCTTTGTTGATTACTATTAGTTCTTTCTGCAGATCAATATTCAGTTGGGTTGCTTGGAGTTGCTCGGGTACAATCAGATCGAAGCCTTCTACGTATTTTATCCCAAATCTACCGAGCACCCATTCTGAAGCCTGCATGGTAATCACCAAGATATGCCTTATGGCAAGCATCCAACCCTTCAGCTGTTAAATTCCGTCATGGATTGCGATCCCTCAGACACCGTGGAATTCACTCCAGTTTACCCTGATCCGGTAAGAAATGGATTTCATAATGTCAATCTACAGTATGTTATTAAACATGTCTACTGATTACTATCCTTGTTTTCTGCAGAAGTTACTGCCACTAGGATATCTGGAATTGATCGGTTTTGATCATCTTAAAGCCTTTTATGAGTTTTATCCAAAGATGGTTTGGCTGCAGATCCTTCAGGCTTCGTGGGGATCATTGTGATACCGCTGGTTACTCATGCAGCAGGGATGATGTGCATGGTACACAGTGACCGGCGCAGCCATTGAGCCAAGTTCCGAAAGATAATGTTACTGTTTGCTGCATTCAGCGGGCAACAAAGATGTGAGTGATGCTTGAGGTCAGAGGCGCCATCCTGCCTACTTGCTGGCAGTAAATAGTAATCAGCCTGATTTTTGTATGTGTGTCGCTGGACTTGAAACGGTTATCTAGAGTAGCCCCCTGTTTGTATGGCTCTGCCATGAAGTTGCTTCCTGGGTTGTTTCGTCAAATAGTAGATTCTGCTGTGTTTCACTCGGAGAACCATTAGAGGCGACCATCTTTGTATGAGACTCTGATTATACTTCAAGTGATTTTTTTGGGTCTACTAGCTTTGATTTACCACCTAGCCTTGAGCCGCACGAGGTGGACGTAATGCTGGAGTAGCATAGACCATCCTGTTGATTAACTGTGCCTGGCTTGCAATCCTGTTGAAATATATACTCTTTCTCATTTACAGAAACGTTCAATGGTTTATGGAACTTTTAACCTAGGCCAACTGGAATTCAAGTGCTATCACTACGCTTATCTACAAGCTTACTGTGGCGCTCCTGTTCGAGACCGGAGGGTCACGAGGCATTGTATGGCCAAGCACATATGCTTATGGGCCACATCAAAGAGCAGCGAAACAGATTTTATTGCTGATCGCTGAACTCAAGTTGAAAAGATGAGCTGACTGGCATGCATATTCCTAGGACATTACATACATGTCAACCTTCAGAATCCGGCTATTGACGAAGCTGTGGAGTACATACTTCACGTGAATGTTAACGATGAACACTTCTGATGAGATATCTTATCAGTCATCAGTCATTCAGTCCTCTCGAAATATCAAGGACGAGCAAAGGCTGAAAGAGATTCGTAGCCTTAGGCCCGTAAACTCCGGATACCTTCAGAACAGGACATCAATACTTCAAGGTATCGAGGGCTATTTCAAAGGCAGAAACAAATGGGAGGCTGCAAACATGTTGCAAATCGAAGCAGACTTTAGTGTTGGGAAATTGTGCAACAACAATCATCTCAATAAGCGTCTGCAAATACTAACATCATATCCAGAAAAAAAATACTTACCAAATATGATTATACGACAATAGGGGATCGATGAAACGAATCAAACTAGTTGACAAACTATGTAATTTGCTGTAAAATGCATAAACTACTTCCAGCAGACAAAAAGCTAAAGCAAATTGCTTGCCTTCGGCATACTTATGACAATTGATCACCCAGCAAGGCCAGCCTCAGCAAGATGCGCACAGCTGATTCCCTTTGTTTACTTCGATAGATGTAACCCGTCGCTGGAACTACGCATGTTCCGTCCCCTGCTGATGACCGACAAAGAGGGCAAGTACTTTTCTTCCATAATCACTCCATAAGACAGTTTTCATGGAAAACATCTGAGCACATCAGTTGCATAAACTTCTGATGATCCGCAAACCCGTCCATGCAGATGGAGCAATCCTCGTTCAACTTATCCACAATTCCCATCAGCTCGCTTCCCCTGAACTGATACTTCTTCGATGTTATGCTAATAATGTCAACTCTGAAACATGCAGCGCCTATGGACCCTTGCCTGTAATAACGAATGCCTTTGCTGATACAGAAATTCATGAAACTAAACAGTATGGACGCTACACAACAAGGTGGGACTCTCCAATCCCCGAGCAGACTTCCTTACAATGTCGACAACCTCCGAGGTGTTGTTACAACGGGGTTCATTGTAATAGTAGTGATCGATGTTGGAAAGAGTGAAGTCAAACACAAAGGTGTTGGGTGTGGCGTGGGTTTCAGGCTGTAGGGTGATTGTGATACGGTAAATATGATCATGTAAAATGTTTGGATGCGACATTGAGGTAAGACGATCCATGATGGAAATCAAGAATTGAAACAGACTATGTATGGTCGGAGGTATAGGTACATATTCCGAGAGGGGAGACTAGGATTTTTTGTTTGGACATGATATAGCTTATATCAATCAATTTAAATTCATAATATCTTAAAAGCAGGAATTTATTAAATAAGGATATAATTCTTGGAAAAGATTATTTATCAATTGAACTTACTGGTTATCAATATTGTGAAAACTAATGGATAGTTTTTTTAATGATAGCTCCGATATCTTTTGGTCTTGATCATTCGAGCTTTGGTTGCTTTTGGTGACCACATACACAGCAAAAATCGATTTCATTACTCAGCAGCATCTCTTAGAGATCGAGGCATCACAATCATGATCATGAAGATTCGGCATCGTCCTCCTCGTCATTTGGTAGAACCTATGCGCTAAAACTTCTGTCGAATTTCCAAGTTTTTATTTTCTATGATTCTTTTATCTGCAAATATCCTTCCATGTTATTGTTATTGGATTGATTTCACCCCGCCAAGCTATTGCAACTGGTTGATTTAGTCGTCTCATGGACTTATCATGATCGCTTGTGCTTTTGTGTAGAAGGTCGATGCCAAGTGGTCCCACCTGTTCGATGACCTTAGTCTGGTTAATCCTGTTTTTGCTACTCCAAGGTATGACACGATTCTCAGTTAAACAAACATGTAGTGTTTACTACTCTGACAACAGGTTAATCAAATGTTCTGAGCTTGAACGTAACCTTATTCTCCATCAGGCAACATTCCTCAGACCACGGAGCAACGTGCCAAGTTAAATTTGGTTCAAGCAGCAATCTTCCTGGTGCCAAATCACCTGTTGAACTCTCACTAGGTGCATCCAGCAGCGATAATCAACAGCATCGAAATATGTTGCATCCTTGTTCGTGCATTCACTATTCGTATCTGTAGTCACCTTCTCTTTGTTCGTGCATTCACTATTCGGATTCTAGCTTCTTTGTATAATCATCTAACGTCTTAAGCTGTATGAACTTTACAGCGGAACTTGCAATTTGGATACTTAATATTGCAATGGCACGACGAGCTGGCTTGCTATTCTTTCATACCACAATGGAAGGAAGGTCAAGGCACGCAGAGTGCTCTTCATCTGGTTGCCGACCTCCCTTTGTATACCCCAGAAAGGAAGCCCTCGTTTCAATTCGGAGCCAAGGGGTCTGAGACAGAGAAGGCACAAACACGGGACGCAACTATAACTGTTGAAAACATACTGAACACTGACTCAAAAGTTTAGATAGGCTGGATAAATAGTTTTGTATGCTGTAACCTGAAACTATAGTTATAATTAGCTATGCTGCTAAGCTGCTTGTTTTGATTACTAATGCTAAGCTCATGTATGATGATTTTATTAAACTTTTTCGCATTAGATATGAACGAAGTATATGATGTTTGAACCAGTTCATGAAGAATCCCAGAGAGAGCAGACAACGAGAATTTTGTTTCAACATTGGAAGCAGTATTCCAAGATATCACACACTCCTTGTGTATATACTATCTTCTTGATTATTATATCTTCTTGATTATATACTAATGCTACCAAGATGTTTCATCACGATGTTCTGAGTTCAATTGGGCAGTAGCCGCTATACAGAGTTTATGATGTAGCTGAAGTTGGTATATCCGATTCTCCTAGCACATCAATTGTACAGTAGTAGATAATTAGCCTAGGATTTGGATCTTGACTAGATTTCGCGTGTCTGCTTAACATTGTTGTATGGCCTCCCATTCTCGTTTAGTTTTAGCTTGTCGTATTTGCATTTTGCTAAGCAATTATTTTGCAACTTTAATATATATGAGCCTATCAATATTGTTCATTCTACCTATCATACTATATATATGCTTGTCAGGGTTCGTATCCTATCCCACGTTTTTGTCAGAGGAGGCGACAAGAAATCTGTTATCAATAATATTAATCATCTGTTATCAGGGTTAAACTGATTGAGGCGATTGCTACATTCATTAATTTTGGGGCGAATATAGTAAAATAACTACGAGTATTATACATACTTCAAAAGCACATGCAGTTACATATTAAGCCGTCGTACCTTACATGGAACACGACATTCGAACAGGGAAATGAAACGACTGGTGCATCGGCCAGTACGTAACTGGGGGCACCATTATTGACAGGAGATCATAACCATATATATGTGCTCCTTACATGCATGTGCTCGTTACATGCATGTGCTCCTTACAGGGTTCTTGGCAATCGTACCATGATTTAACGACGAACCCAGAGAACAGTGTACTGATTAAGAAAATGGCAAACAGCTGTTCCAGGCTTCGTGTTGAGGGCAAGGAAACCGACAAATTCAGGACTCCAGTCAGAAGTATCTTCATGGCACATTGCAGTGGCCGTAACCTTTGTGCCATCGGCGCCTACCAGTGACACCATGTATGGAACGGCTGCATGTCCCTTGTGGCAAATGAACACCGTGTAAGGATAGCTACTCCTATGGCAAATCATAGCAGATTCAGCATCTCCTAGCTTCTTTGTTTCCAAAACAACATATTCCTGCATCACAGTATCTTTCGGTACCGTGGATGAGAATGATTCACATTTTTCCCAAGGCCAGAGGCGACATAATCGATCATGGACTCCAAAGAAGTGGCACAATAGTTTTCGTTAGCAACAGCCTCTTTTTCACAGTTTTCAAGCGTTTGTTCAATGGATTCAGCTTCTTGGGATCCTTGCTTGATGGAGAAAGAGTCCAGAATCTGTGGTAGCTTGCTCATCGAGAAAGGCAAGGATTCAGCTACGTCGCGAGCCATAAAGGTGTTTTGGCCATTGTCGTTCCCGGGGAAGTGCAAACTCAGTTTTTGTCCAATGTGCAAGTCCTTCTCCAATAAAAACAAGGATGTTACAGTATCATCGTAGTCGTAGGCTTCACTCTTCTTGGATTTCTTGCTCACTCTATATTTCCAGGTGGGAGCAATAAGGAGCTCTTCTGCTTCATTGGATTCACTCTTCTTCCGTTTCTTGCTCACTTTATATTTCCAGGTAGGAGCAATAAGGAGCTCTTTTGCTTCACTGTGTTTCTCACTCGCTTTATATTTCCATGTGGGAGCAATAAGGAGCCCGTTCGCTTCATCGGATTTCCTGCTTGCTTTATATTTCCAGGTGGGAGCAATAAGGAGCCCTTTCGCTTCATCGGATTTCTTCCCCGCTTTATATTCCCAGGTTGGAGAAATCAGGAGCTCTTTTGCTTCATTGGATCTGTCTAGATTACATGGGACGATATGTAAGATACATATAGTAATCATAACGGTTTTAATAACATCGCAATATCGTGATGTTAAAGAAAACTTCAAACGCTCTGCTTCTAATGGTTTTGGGATACCCCTTTTTTTTCCTTTCAGAGGGCCGGTTTAGCCTTAATATTCCTACGAATAGAGAATAGTGTTCGAAAATGTCTAACCATGGTGTAAATTGTTCTTGATCGCGCTAGGAATCGGAGTGTTTCCGAGCACTGATTTCCAATAAGCTTCTAAATCTGCTGAATCTGCATGGCTTGCCCCCAAGTTCATCTGAGACGACATACCAGAAAATTGATCGAGATTGGCTTCTAACACACAAAGTTCAACCAAAAGTTAATTTTACGTGCACTTTTAGTTGGTGAACTAACTGTACCCTGAAAACAGTGACGATAATGATTCTACATTCTACTGTTCACATCTTTTAGAACCAAGGTTTTCCAAACCGAAAACTATATCGGAATCGATTTTTTCAAAACCAATAAAATTCACCGATTCATTTTTTTGTTACTCAAATAGTTTAAACATCATATAAAAACATGAACCATTAAAATAAAAATTCGAATTCACTTAATACATAAAACAACACATAAAATCTAAATAAATGAAGAATGTCAAACGACTTTATAATCATTTCCCCAATATTCCCATAACCATAGCAACTCCAAGAACCAAAACCCATAGAAACCACAACTTCTCCAACACAGAAAACAAATACCCCTGGATCGAAATCTCGTCTTTCGCCAAACTAAATCAATAACTAAACAATCAAACAAACAAATCCAGAACGGTATGTGTCATCTAACTTGGCAATTCTCTCTCACTAGTGTCCAGATGCAAGATCGAGAAGTTGTAAATCATCAGGAAGTTGTAAATCATTTGTAATCCCCCATATAGTGTTCGGAGAAAAAGGGAGAAAAATGAGTGGTTAGGTGAGAGTTAGGTGAACCGACGATTCATCCGATTCATAGGGACTGAATCGGGATTGAACCGGTTCGATTCACCTTGGTGCATGGGGAATCGGCGATTCAAACATGGAATCAGAACCGATTTAATCAAAACCGGAATGATTTGACCGTTTCGACCCCCAAACCGGCTGGTATGGAAAACCATCGTGTTTAGAACGGTTGATTGTTTCAAAATCAAACATCCTTATTCGATCCAGCTGTTATACTACTGGAAGAACATTGTGTTCTGAAGGTAATATAAAAAATTTTATTATGTGAAGTATATATATGTACAATAATGCAAAAGCTGCTTATACCAGGAGAAATGCAATCGCCCATAGAATCCGTGATGCCATCTCTATCTTCTGCAAGTAAATGGTATCAATGTTTGGACTAAGACGTCTAAGACGATTATGCTCAATGGTAAAATGATCCCTATTTATAGATATGCTGAACTGAACTCTACCTTCGTTCTTACAACGCACGTAATTAAATTATGTCTTATTAATTTGACAAAACGCAAATTATAACGTTGTAGGGGGCTGGGCTGTGTATTACTCGTACTAGCTGGCTTCATATCTTATTTGTTCGACAAATCTCCAGATAAAACAAAAGTTTTGTCACAGTATATAGATTCCACCTCACGTGTTACTGTAGAGTCGTCCTGTATCCTAATATCTTCAAACATTAGCTATTAGTCTTCATGAAATCAGAGTCCTGATATTGCAACAGGGTCGTCGTGATCAACACTTCATCTTATGGAAGTTCAATTCCTGAATTTGGAACAGTGTCATCTTGGAAATCTATATAAAATCTGAGTGAATGTGGTCGAGTGTCATCTTCGTTCTATGCACCGCATTTTCAAACGACACTTTTTTCTATTTGTCGAGAATACAGCCGTCACAGAATCCGAGCTTTAGTGTCTTAAATCCTTCAAGCAAACTAGACAAACTTAGAACATCCATCCCCCTATTAGCCATATGTCCAAACTGCATATGTCACACCTTCATCTCAGAGCTACCCTCACCATCACGGACTAATAATGAACTTGCAACAGCTGCAACTCTATCCTGCGTAGTGTCGATCAGGTAGTATAATTCAGTACGAAGTCTAACCTTCATGGTCACCATATGATTCTCCTCAACCTCAAAGTCCCCATCATGAGAATAATAAGAATATCCTTCACGATCAAGAGAACCCAAAGAAATAAGGTTCCGTCTTACAGTTGGAACATAACGAACATCTTTCAATATCCACACAACACCGTCCCACATCTGAATATGAAGATCTCTCACGCCAAGGATCTTACAGACAACATTGTTGTCCATAAGAATTACGCCGTCATCGCACTCAGTAAATGTGACGAATCATTCCCGATACTGACAAATGTGTAAGGTGCAACCGGAATCCATCACCCATTCTGAAATAGATACGACCAAAGACTCCACGATGGATGTAAGAACGGTCGAGACGGTCTAAATCTCAATAATTCCAATGACTGGGGCTTCCTTCTTCTTCTACTTATTCTTCAGTTTAGGACATTCGTTCCTCCAATGTCCGTTCTGATGACAAGAGTCAGACTTCTTTTGCTACTCTTCGCACGGCCTTTTAACCTATCTTATTATCTTCGATCCTGTCTCCCTCTAATGAATAGCCCATCGTTAGAGCTCGATAGCCTGAACGACTTCGAGAGCTGGTGTCTTAGGTGACTAGTAGTCAAAGATGTTTTCACATCTTCTAGTGACAAAGTGTCCCAACTATGAATCATAGTAGTCACAAAAGTCTCAAAGCTGCTCGGGAGAGAGCACAACAGAATCACCGTCACTTCTTCATCGTCAATGGTAACTCCAATATTTTTCAGACCAACAAAAATAGTCTGAACTCAGTTAAATACTTTTTCAGTGAGATAGTGGACTCATGTACGAACTAGAAACAATAGATTTGCTCATATATAAGTTAGATACCTTATCCTAAAGAGCCTTGGTAGTCTTCTCTTCCAAGACGTTCTGAAGAACGTCATCGGACAAGCATAACTGTAAAGTTGTGTATGCCTTTTTGTTTATCTTCGTCTTCTCTTCATTTTTTATTTCTACTGGTAACTTATCAATCGTTTTAAGAATCCTTTTGATTCCTTCTTGAATTAATAAGGCAACGACTTTGACTCTCCAAAGTCCAAAATTATTTGTGGCGTCAAATTTTTCTATATCAAATTTCATTGGTGCCATGATTCTTTTTAACCCGCGGTAAATAAAACAAGACAGTAAAAAATCATATGGATCTAATTAAATCCAAAACTTAACAATATTCGTTCCTAAGCATACATGGGTTAACCCAGTATAGGAAACAAGGATTGAACACTCCAACCTCTGATACCAGTTTGTTACGTTCAAGGTCCGTAGATTTTACCGTCACTAATAAATTATCGTTACTAATCTAAGCGGGTTAAATAGAACATTACAAATATAACATCAATTAGCAGAATATAAATAGCACAAATAAAAGAAGATAGAAATTTTACATGGAAATCCTTGCAGGAGAAAACCATGGACGGTTGTCGACGACGAAAAAATCCATTAATTAAAAAAGGTGATATAAAAGAGCTACACTTAACCACTTTGAGATAATCTTTAACAGGGGAGAACACTTTCTCCTAGTCAAATCTCTCATAACACACTATTAGTATTCATCTCAAAGTAAGTAGTAAAACTCCTAAACCTTCTCGTGAACAACCCCGCCGAAGAAGCTAAGTCTTGCACCTTCTTTTATAGACCAAAACCTTGCATTGTTTTCTTGGGATGAATCGAAAATGCCAAAGAATAGGCATCATGCTAATTAATGGAATAGACAAATTTTGGTCCCAGATATCAAAACGTGTAAGTTTGATCAACAAAGCTATCTCCTCAAAATAATTCATCCCTTAAACTAAGAGATCCGATGGAGGCGGAAGGATTTGAAGACAAAAAACAACACTTACTAAAAGTTCAACGACATAGACGTCCCGAGATATGGACATGGACCAGTCGATCTTCCAAAACTACGAGGCCTGGTGTGGACTGAGCTTCTATATACATATGGACAAAATATAGCGAGTAACAAACACAGAAGATATAGGCAAAGGTTGCCTGGGGAGGCAGTCTGCTATTTCATTATAGATACTAGGTCCCGATCCTTATACATAAGTCATAATATCAAATATTTAAATTGGAATATTGATGACTTTTTTACTGTCATATAATCATTCTTTCAATCAAAAGAAATAAATCATCATTAATCTTTATCGAGATGTTCATATATATCATTAAGTAATTGTGTTGATTACTCATGTATAGTCTCTGAAAAAAAGCTCTAGATATATCAAATAAAATATCTGAATTATTTGTTGTGATTTGATAATATATATGAGAACGTAATTCTTTGTGTTTGATAACTATCGAATCATATAATGAAGTGGATTGCAAATGGGGTTGTTAATAAAATATACATATGAGCTTAAGTTTATTCTATGCTAGTATCATGTATAGATTAGAAGATGAAAATGAAAGATGATGGAGACAAAATAAATGGTGAAATAGGCATTAAATGAGTTTCCAATGGACCTAATAAAAAAGCTTTCATGTTTAGATTTAAAATCATTGTTAGAATATGAAAGTCCATTAGGTCCAAGTATCAACCAAAAAAACCACCAAATCCCTGAAATTATATGTGGTATTTGATTCATGGAAGCTTGAGATTCATATGACAAATGAGACAGATAACATTTGTAGTTATAACTCTTTTGTTTGATGTACAAACTTCGCTTGCGTTACGTACATTTGGAAATTGGAGTTGCTTTAAACAGCCAACCAGATAGTGTAAAAGATTGTTTCAAAAAAAAAAAAAAGGATAGTGTAAAAGATAACCTTACACCTTGAAAATTCATATCACACCTTGGATAACTAAGGTAAGGATTGAGGATATAGCTCAACGAGCGAGTCCAAGATCTAAACTAGACCTATGTGACAGGTGTGTGAATTGCAAGCAAGCGTTCATGTTCAGCCCAGAAATCAAAAATAATGGGTGATGAATCGTTTATACATATAGATAACTCCTTCATTTGCTTGACATGACGATATGTATAACCAATTAACTCATTCATGTTCCTATAATCTTCCCCTTATATATATGTAACTACATAAGTACACGAATGAGTCTATTTTAACCACCTCATTCAGGCCATCACGTGTTGGAATTTCACTACTTCTTGTAGACTTTTTCATCAGGTAATGAGTCTATTTTTCTTGAATGAGTTTATTCAACTCAAAAACTAAGGGATTGTTTGGTATTATTCATCAAAATTAAAAAAATAACCAATAACAGAAACAAAAAATCAATAAGGACAATCAAAATTATTTTATAAAATAAAGAAATTTTCTATAAAAAAAAGATATCGAATATTATACTCAAATGAAATAAGGAACTGAAACTGAAAACCATTTTAAACAACAACAATACCAAATACCAAACAACAACAGTAGAAAACCAAAAATAACAACAAATACCAAATACCAAACAGGCCCATAACATTCTTATGACCTCAATTTATTTTGACGCATAAAACTCACCCAAAGGATAGTATATCAATAGTACAGTATCTACTATTTGTAAAAATCAGAAACGTTTATAAACACAAGTACGTACAACAGTATCGTGCTTTTATCAACACTCTTAAGTCTCTAATCACATCGAATAGCCATAACATCCCTGCGCTGTATATGCTGGACATTACCAACAGCTCCGAGCCACATTAAATGACTATACTTATGGACAACTGTAGGTTTCTTTTTCTATAGCGTACCGATTCGTGGAGTCCTCAAAATTACAATGCCTTCTGTCCTGCAGATTGCACACTGGTTTCTGAGCAGTTAAGGGATATGACAAAAAGTGGAAGGGAAAAAAAAAAAAAGGCTCTGCTGTATTCAGACGAGTTCCCATTCAGAATCCTGCGTGCTCTCCGTGGCTGAATCGTTGGAGACTGGGATAGTAGCGACGGATTGGAGAAGACTCAGATCGGTTAGCTCATCAAGGTCGGCTTCAATGTCTCCGTACCATATGACGAGCTGCCTATACTCCTTCTCCGTCCTCTTTCTCGAAGCGAGAACGTGTTGCAACTTTTTCTGGAAAAAAAATTGGCATCGGTTCAGAAGTTCAGCTATGACGAATGGAACTAAGAGTTGAAATGAAAAGCATGCTTTTTCGTTCTCATTTATTTTCTAAGTAGTCAGGTGTTGAATACAGAACTCAAGAGTGAAGTGTACCTTGTAAAACCCGAGGTTCTTTGACCTGCAATGCAAAGCACGGTGTATGGTATTAGCCCCAAGCAGACCAAGTCCGTTAAATCTGATCTTCTTAGGTAACTCCGACGTCTGGATTTTAGGGTCCTCAATTTTCATGCTCTGATCATCCATTTCCCCTGTAGAATGACGGGAGATATCAACAGCATTGTAATGGGACATCAATAAACAGTTAGCATATTTCCATGCTGTCAAAACTACTGGGCACATCACACACAAGCTCGGGCCACAAAAGAAATATCAAATTTAACTAGGACTAAAGAGAAGTTGAGGTTGACGGAAAATGACTACAAGAAATGAAATCAAAACGAACAATAAGTTGAATGAAAGAAGAGCTTTCTTACATACCGCAAAGCTCTGTTGACGAACTCCCGCTGGGTGACACATCAACGCTGTCTAGGGATATGGGAAAATAACCGTAGGATGCTTTCATATACGCAATACCAAAACAACTTTCCTCGTTTCCAGACAACTTTGGTAAAGCAGCATTAACAGAGGACGCCGATTCTGCATCTGTTACACTGCTTTCACATGAGGTGACAGAGAGTTGAGAGCGAGAAAGGCCACTTGAATCATCAAAAACATTATTGAAATCCCCATCACACATTTCTTCTAGTTCTGCAGGGAATTTATACTCGTCCAAATGATCAAGCTCACAACATTCTCCTCTTTCCATGACCAAGTTTGCAGGTAAAACTTTGGGCATTCTAAAAAATTCCGCTGATGCAAATGCCAAGTTCACATCAGGTACCTCGCATTCACGTGATATAACACATGTTACAGGATGAGTGGCAAGAGATGTGCTTGAACCATCAGAAAAATCAACAGCATCTCTACTACACCTTTTCTCCATTCTTGTCACCAATACTTGCCCGTCAATGTTAACAAACTCGTCACATTTTTCTCCTTCAGCAACCAAATTAGTAGGTGAAGTTGCAGAGTCTTTTAGTAACTCCAATGGTGTCAAACTCATTGGAAATGTCTCCAATACGTTGCCTTCACATGATGGGACAGACGTTACATGTTGAGCGGTCAGAGAGGTACTTGTAGCATCAGAATCCTCGTTTGATGTGGTTTTGTGCATAGTCTCTTGTTCCTGATCATTGGAGAGGAGAGGAGAGTACCCCTTGAAAGATGCATCTTGAATGATAGAACCATCTGATGATGAGGATGCTAAACACTTCTCTTCGCCAAGATATTCCAATTCCGGTGCGCCATCAGAATGTGACCCTTTCAGTTCTATGCTTTGCTCAACATCATCACCCCTTAAAGTTCCCTCTTCTTGACACAGAGATACACCTGTTGATATCGTTGTAACATCGACAGTGGGAAGAGTGCTGGGTTCCTCTTCGAGGTGGTAACTACTCGCATTTGATTCACAACTAGCATAATCATCGGAAACATCGATGGCATCCCCTTTGCATGAGAACTGTTCATCATCCACAGCAGGCGGGCATTCTTCAGTCTCGTCTTTCAAATCATAGTTTGGGTGTGAATGTGATTGGCATGGAACCTTCTCGGCATCAATAGTCAAAGGACATTCTTCGTAAACATCATCAAATAAAACGGAATCATGGTGAGAAGGTCCTGCTTCAGCATCTGCTGAAGGCAACTTGGAAGGAGCATGCAGAAGATCTTTGACGGCATCAGAACAAAACTTCTTTACATTCTCGCTCACCGTTTTAACACGATCACCAACATATCGTGCAGTTCCCTTTAAAACAAACAAGCATGTATAGACTATAGTTGTAACAAATTGAACATAAGAATCACATGCAGAGAAGTCACATAAAGCATCCTGCTGAACTGAAATCAGTGAGTAGAGTTTCTTACTTGGCGGACCACATCGTCGACCTCACTGCAAATATGCTCGAGATGACGGTAGAAGCTACCCACCCAGCTTGTGCTTGAAGTTCTGTAATTTTCTTTAGACATCATAAGCCTCCAAGATAAGTATTAAGCATCTGTTTGGCCTCTTGGAAAGAAATATTGGTGCTATCCTGCAAATGTTCAGGCACAAGTTGTATAAAATAAGAGCAGGCACAATATCCAGCAAAGATAGAATCAGATCTTCATGCAAAAACCAAAAGGATGCCGGAACCATGGCACTCAAGGCACAACAACGGTATACAAATTCATGCATATCATTGCATGGAGAACAAAATAACATGGCTACTTATAGAAACCTGGAGTATTGGACACAAACTCAACGAGTACAGCTCGGAAGAGTACAGAGCAGACAAGAGAAAAAGGGTGAGGGCGCTAAACCAGTAATATTAGTTACCTTTGGTTCAAAAAGCACAACTAGACGTCGAAATTAATAACCAAGGCCTAAAGTGTTACCATGGGTCAGCAATTCTTCTCACTCTCATCCATACCATACAAAGTTATTGTTTATATAATTAACAGTTGGACCTCGACAAAAAAATGCAATGGTTTACCCCTCACCGAGGATTTCAAAGCTCAATAATCCAATTATTATATGTTACCATCCTACGACATTCGAACAACTCCCTTCAACATGATATTATCAAAGTCCTCTAATAAATTCTCGACAATGCTGACATTGCTGAGAAGATCAACCACCTTAGAACACATTTCTTAAGCATGTTCTTGACCCAAATCCATATCACATTCACCATAACATACCAATTCCGCTTAATTCAACGAGGCTCTCCCGGTATAGAAAAATTACCCAAGACACATCAAAATCGAACCTTTCATCACACTATGCACAATTGCTGCGCGAGTCCAAAAGGGTACACAAATCCGATAAAAAAAACTTTCTCACAACCCACGAAGAGATATCGATAAACCCAGAGGGGAAATCACAAGAGGAAACAATTTCAACTCGACTACCCCTGAAAACGAAAAGAAAAGGATCAGAATCAAAAGGGCAAAACTTGCAATTATTTGACAGAACAGTACACCGATCATGCAAAAGCAATGCCAAAAAAAGCAAGAAAAAGAACGAAAAAAAGATAGATTGATAGCAGAGATGCAAAACCCTAAAGTGGATACCAGAGTTGAAATAGAAAGAAAGATACTAACTGATCAACCGGCGACGGCGATCGGAGTGTGATTGCAGCCGGTGGCCGGAGATGATGGTCTGTGTGTTCTCCCTGTATGCTTTTGTTCTCCCTCTACCTGTATTGGGGTTTACGTTGGCACGAAATTGACGAGGTTTTGTGGACATGATAATGAAGAAGGGGGGCCAAATGATCCTAAAGCAAAGATTTGATATGATGATATAATGTCAGTTTTATTGATTAGGGAGCAAAGAGTATCCCTTATAAATTTGTGATTGATTGATTGAAACTTGATATTTGTTGTTTTATGGTTTCTTTTCGTAGTGTTTTTATTATTATCAATAAAACTAATCTTTTTTTTTTTTCTTTATCAAATCTATAACCTTGTAAATCTGTGATTTACTATTTGAAACCTGATATTTGTTGCTTTAGCCCTTTTGTAGTGTTTTCATTATTATCATTAAAACTTTTAACTTATTTTCTTCGTTTTTTTTGGTTTCGTCATAGAATCTATAACCTTGTAAATTAATGATGGACTACTTGAAACGGACATAATTTACAAAATCATCCATTCCATTCAAATTATAAGGGTTTGATCCGTCATAATAATTTATGTATATATTAAATTAATAAAGAATAATAATTTTGTCTTTCTAAGTGTGTGAGATAAAAAAATAAGAGAAAAAAAGGGATGGGTGAGTTGTTGTAATATAAAATAGGGATATTTTGATATTTTTGTGTGAAAAAAATTATTAAATATGAAAATATTATAATTTTAATAAGACATCCAAAAAAATATTGTAATTTGAGTGGAACGAAAGAAGTAATTAAGTATAAAACTAGTCCCTCCGTCTAATAAAGAATGCAATCTTTTGACCAGACACGTCTATCGATGTAAAATTTGACACGCGTACAACGACGATTAAATATAGTTTTTTTAAATTTGACATGAACACATCGATGATTGTATGAGTTACGTATTTTAACCTAATACATATTGCGGGAGGATCGGACGTGATTTGATATGAAAACGGAACTTGTATTTATGCGTATAGAATAATACAAAATAGGTATATGTTGTATTTTTTATGGGACGAAGGGAGTATCTAACATATCTATTTATTTATTGAAGATCAACTTATAGATAAATAATCTTTCTCCTGATTATGGATCATGTTAAATGTAGAATATAAAAATTTCATTACATTACATGAGAAAAATCAAAAAATTAGAGCATGTTTGGTATCGTTGTTTATTTTTATTTTCTATTTTCGTTTCACTGACTAATGAAATAAAACTGTTTGGTATCATTTCTGTTTTCTATTTTTTAAACGGATGAAACAGAAGTAGAAAATAAATCAGAAAAAATAGTTTTCTATTTTCTATTTTACATTCTATCAAAATATAATATTCAAGATTATTTTTATGAAAACTCATTTAATTTAAAAAATTGATTTTGATTTTCTCTATAAATTCTTTATTTTTAGTTTTTGTTTTGATTTTTCGAATTTTAACACTAATATCAAACAGTACCTTACATATTAATTACACGAATCAATCCATGGGCCGAGAAGCAGATAGAACAAGGATGCCCATATTCCTTCGGGCCTGTACTGTACGCAGGCTGCGAATCCTTTTCTCCACTGTTATCCGTTCGCATGTCGCGTTGTCTCCACTCTCCACTCCGCGCTCACAGCCTCTCGTTTTCGACGGTATTCGCCTCACTCTCACTCGCTCACACCCGAGAACGAGGCAATCGGGTTCGGATTCGGAGTCGGATTCCGATTAATCTTCACCGATGATGATGATGTCTATGTCGAATCCACTCCCTGAGAAGATTTTACGAATGGAAGCGCTTGACCAACGAGATGGTTTTCATGTGGGCTGAAAGCATCGCAGAGGCCGCAAGGAACGGTGGGACAAGTGAAGAAGAACCTGGGATACTTGTGGGGAAGAAAGAGCATGAGCAGGCAGCTAAAGCAATAAAGCATTTAGAATCGAAATGGTTGACTAATAAGGTTTTTCTCTCATGGGCTGAGAGCATCGCGGACGCTGCAAGAAAAGGTTTGACAAAGGAAGAAGAATTAGATTGGGATAGCTACAATCGAATTCAGAGAGAAGTATGCAGAGAAAGGATAAAGTATTGCACTGTAGAGGGCAACAGAAAGAACTCAAAGACAGCTGAGAGTAGGAAGTGCGGCAAAGGGAACAGAAGCACTGGCAGGAAAGGAAGAGCATGAGCAGGTGACATCCGAAGTAAATGGCGAGATGATTCAAAGTAGACAGGACGGGAGCTTTGGTGCCAGGGAGTTGAGTCTTAGAGCACGGTTGGCACGGTTGGCACAGGTAAAGAGCAATATTAAAAATCATAAGTACAATTTCCTTTATCTGCTTTCCGCATATCAGGAACTGCGTACCCAAGTATGATTGATAAAGAAAATCATTACTCAATGATTTGCATTTGTGTTACCTTGTAGCTATAATTCCAGTCATAGTTTACCATGTAAAATTTGGACCTTTGATTGGTGGGCATGATTGAGGTCAGGTATCCCTGATTTTGATTAACCTGAATATTTGGATAGAGGAGCGATTTGCAATGAATCGGCCCGGAATTTCGGAGAAAAAATGGTGAAATCAGGGCAAGCTTGGTTGAATCCAGGGATTTCAAGAATGAATGTGGAAAGTTTCTATATTTCTCTTATTTTTCACAAGACAATTCGAAGGTTCTGTTAAGAGCAGGGTCTGTTAACTTTCACTTGCCGATCAAATCCTTGCTGCTAAGAGCAGGAGAGAGCTCACTGGCATCGAAGGTTCTGTTACATCATCGTAGGGGAAAGACTAAGGTTAGACTTCCAATGGATCGTAGCATGTCAGTAACTACGATCATAACTTCTAAGTTTTCATCGAACTCCTAGAATCTTGCTATATCAACACAATATGTCCAACTTTCTTGCATTCTCATCATTACGTGCCGGAGAACTTCAAATTTCTGGTGTATTTATTTCGCCTTGTGCTAAATAGCTTTGCACTGCAGGTCGAGAATGTTGATGCATTCTCCCATATCGTGCTCGGATACATAACCCAGCTGGGATTGTTGCAGCTTGCCAATGGGGAACTACAGAGCATTTAACCATGCAAGGGAAGTTTGGTTTCCGCCTGATCCAAAACCAAGTTAATGTTAGCATTTTTCATGCCACGAGGATTACTGTGATTACTTCTGTATGAAAACAAAATATCGTGATCTATAAATGGAGGTTTGCGTTATGCTACGTAGAATTTGTGGCTTGGCTGTGGTGAGAGTGATGTGTTTGTTGATCGAGATCGAAAATTGAATAGAATGGTTTGCCTATGAACCAAAGATTGGTACAGAAAGCTTGTAATATTTGTGAGACACATGCCCGTCCAAATAGTAGTATCAACCATACTTCAGAACTCAACAGTTATGGAACTCAACAGATAAACAATCTGGACTCATAGTCAGGAATCTTCATACTCGCTGATCGATGCAGCGACCTGTGCGTTGTGTTGTTTTCACTTGAATCAAGAATGATTTTGAAAGAGTACAATACGAAAGCGATGCATCGGGGCTCTGCAAATGAAGTGTTGTTTCTAACAGTGCAAATAATTTTTAGTCACACACATTGTCACGAGACTTCGTCTACAGATAACGGAATAATAAGAAGTTAAAGATAACATGATTCAGATCTCCATCTTTCATTCTTTTGAGCAAGATCAAACTGCTTATAGCACAAATGTCAACCTCGTATCAATACAATCCATAAACACCAGCGTCTCATGGAAATCATAAGCGCAAACACTTCAACCAAGGAATGTCTCCAAGTCGACAAACAGATTCAGAAAACAACGAGAAGCAGAAACACAATTAACCCAAGATGGACACTACAGAACACAATCGTTCCAAGTTCTAAGTTAAAGAAACTATGCTAGGATCCCATAATCACCCATCGGTCATCACGTGATAAACTTGCTCAGCTCCTTCAAAACGACTAGGCCATTCACTGATGACTAAGCAACCACGATACCGGCCAAATATCCTCACCAGGATTACTGATAGCTGTTATGCGGCGGCGGCGGCAAGTCCCGCGTATTATATGTGTTCCCAACAGGAGAACCTCTCATGTCATTTGGAGCATAGTTGTTCCGATAGTTTGGAGCTTGACCTTGATGAGCCATCTGCCCGTTCTGGTGCTGCATTCCTCCATTGTTTTGGAAATTTGGCACGCTGCTCGCATTGGCATTCGGCATATTACCTTGCCACCCAGCATTTGGTCCACCCTCCATGTTAGGAGGAGGCATCGACCCCCGATATGGGGCAGCGCCAGGGTTCGGTGGACCACCCATGTTGGGAGCGTTGCCCATGTTGTTCTGGGGCGTGCCTTGCATGTGGTTTGGGGGATGCCCTGCGAAGTTAGGTGCACCATTCATGTTATTCTGGGGAATTCCTCCCATGTTGGGTGCATTGGTCGCGTTGTATTGGGGTGGTGCATTGCTGGGCGCATTGTATTGGGGTGGTGCATTGCTGGGCGCATTGTATTGGGGTGGTGCATTGTTGAGCGCATTGTATTGTGGTGGTGCATTGTTGGGCGCATTGTATTGGGGTGGCGGGGGTACTGCATTGTTTGGTGCAACATTCTGCTGCGGGGGTTGGTAGGGCGAGGGACCTCTTTGGAAATCTGGGTTCTGCATGTTTTGTCTTCTCCTCTCAAAGTTCCTTGCACGATCACCACTCCGAGGCCTGTCATTGCGCCTGTTTCTTTCCATAGCCTTTGCATTGTTTCTCTCCCATTCCTCATGGTACTTAGGGTCGTATGGAACAGGTCGACCATCGATGAATGGTTCCCCTGCAAAATGAACACCATAAGCAACAAACTAAAGCTCACACACAGTCTTGAACTACGCAATGAAAATATTGACAAGGAGCCGAGGAGGCTACTAGTGAAACCTGAGGCATATGCTCATATACTACTTTGTGTGTGTGTGTGTGTGTGG